>CM069406.1:102740690-102996665 GCA_035609135.1 Eleutherodactylus coqui | reverse complement strand
TCACTGAGCCCCTGGGTTTTTTTTGATATTTATTGAAATTTCTTGTGTTTTTTTTGCACTAATACAGTGTACATGTAATATTTAGTAGCATATTAATAGATTTCTGGGCATCAATAAAAAAGCTATACTCCTTGGCAGCCATTTCAGTGTATGTGTGATACCCCGTTTTTCTACCTCTCATTATCATCGTATATGCTTGGGTATACCTATCAGGATCTACCTCGGCCGCATGCTTAATCATGCCTTCGGGTATTAGTATTGGCATGATACTTTGAATGAATAGGACACGTAGTATGATCACTCTTTAGGATTTCTGCTCTTGGAATAATTAGGTTCCTTCTCTGGTGTTATAATTGTTCCTCTCAGTGCTTGCTTTCATGCTAATTAATACATAGTACTGACATTGCTCCATGGTAAAAAATCCCTTTGTGTATTAATTAAATCTACTTATTTAACTAGACATCTGATTCTTGTAACCCTATGAATGTGGGTTAAATCCTCTTGCCAGTCCGGAAATTATACAATACTATGTGACCTTTCTCCGTTTTATAAGTGAACTATGGACGTGGTGATATAACTACCTATGGGGAATATCTCACACGCCCTTATTATATGATTTATATTCCTCCATCGTGTTTGGATTGTTTATGGAAGTAATGTGCACATTAGTAATAAGAAGGATAGATATGTCGGCACTAGGACCCTGTGATGACCAGATCTGGTGCTTTGAGAACACGTCATACCATTCAAGCAGATCTAACACTCCATAGGAAGGCAGAGGCTTCGGTTACCATAGTGATGGACTTTGCTTATGTGCAGAGTGGAGCGTGACTCATAGCAAGCACAGAGCTGGGACACAGCTATCGCGAGAACTCGCAGCTGTGCTCTGCTCTATCCTCAGGGGAATGATTAATGATTACTGGTTATTGTGGCAACGGAGGATGACCTGTCATGGGCTCTCCCAGCAATCTGAGGTTAGGCACTTCCGGGTTACACACATGACTGCAATGGCGTGCGCCAGCTATGTATTCTATGGGCTGTGAAGTTCACCATGGGAATCCAGCTCTGAGGTAAGAAACACACCTGTTCCACTTTATCTTTTTAATGATTATTATGTGATTGGTGAAGGGGCGTATAAGAGCATAGGTTGTGTTAACGTGTAACTAGCTTGACAAAGACTCATGCTTTAGAGTCGAAACGTCGCCATCTTGTGTGTTGAGGAGGCATTACTATCTGTGTATTCTCATGAATGCATAAAATACAACCGCACCAAACCTGCTGCCTGACGTCTTTCTTATTATATGTATATCTTTGGGAATTTGGACTCTTTCCCGGTCTGGGCGTGCAGACAAGGCTGAAGGATACAGCTTAGGATTTTTTCCCCCCCGAACTGGTAGTGGTGAGTGCTGCTGCTCAACTTTGTTTACTGCATATTACTGGGGGGGGGCTGCCTATTACTGGGGGGGGGGCTGCCTATTACTGGGGGGGGGCTGCCTATTACTGGGGGGGGGGCGCTGCCTATTACTGGGGGGCGCTGCCTATTACTGGGGGAGGGCGCTGCCTATTACTGGGGGGGGGGGCGCTGCCTATTACTGGGGGGGGGGGGCGCTGCCTATTACTGGGGGGGGGGGGCGCTGCCTATTACTGGGGGGGGGGGGGGGCGCTGCCTATTACTGGGGGGGGGGCGCTGCCTATTACTGGGGGGCGCTGCCTATTACTGGGGGGGGGGGCGCTGCCTATTACTGGGGGGGGGGGGCGCTGCCTATTACTGGGGGGGGGGGGGCGCTGCCTATTACTGGGGGGGGGCGCTGCCTATTACTGGGGGGGGCGCTGCCTATTACTGGGGGGGGGCGCTGCCTATTACTGGGGGGGGGGGCGCTGCCTATTACGGGGGGGGGGCGCTGCCTATTACGGGGGGGGGCGCTGCCTATTACGGGGGGGGGCGCTGCCTATTACGGGGGGGGGGCGCTGCCTATTACGGGGGGGGGCGCTGCCTATTACGGGGGGGGCGCTGCCTATTACTGGGGGGCGCTGCCTATTACTGGGAGGGGCGCTGCCTATTACTGGGGGGGGGCGCTGCCTATTACTGGGGGGGGCGCTGCCTATTACTGGGGGGGGCGCTGCCTATTACTGGGGGGCGCTGCCTATTACTGGGGGGCGCTGCCTATTACTGGGGGGCGCTGCCTATTACTGGGGGGCGCTGCCTATTACTGGGGGGGGGGGGGGGACCTGCCTATTACTGGGGGGGGGGGGACCTGCCTATTACTGGGGGCGGGGACCTGCCTATTACTGGGGGGGGGGGGGGGACCTGCCTATTACTGGGGGGGGGGCCCTGCCTATTACTGGAGGGGGGGGGCCCTGCCTATTACTGGAGGGCGGGGGCCCTGCCTATTACTGGAGGGGGGGGGGGGGCGCTGCCTATTACTGGGGGGGGGGCTGCCTATTACTGGAGGGGGGGGGCCCTGCCTATTACTGGTGGGGGGGGGGGCCCTGCCTATTACTGGAGGGCGGGGGCCCTGCCTATTACTGGAGGGCGGGGGCCCTGCCTATTACTGGAGGGGGGCCCTGCCTATTACAGGGGGGGGGGGGGCCCTGCCTATTACTGGAGGGGGGGGGGGGCCTGCCTATTACTGGAGGGGGGGGGCTGCTTATTATTGGGGGGACCTGCTTATTACTGGGGGTGGGGGCTACTTATTACAGGTGGAGGGGCTGCTTATTACTGAGAGGTGGGGGCTGTCTATTACTGAGGGTTCTAGATACCAGTATTACTGGAAGCACACAAATATTGGAATAAATAAGCATTACATATAATTTCTAGAATATTAACCCTTCACTGCATTTTGTATCATATATTATACAACACACATTTCGATATAGTTCATAAGGGAATGGTTTTGCCTCTATTGTATGGTGTAACACAGGGGTCCCCAACCACCGGGCCGCGGACTGGGCCGTTGGATGTTTAGCGCCGGTCCGCGGCACCGCCGGGAACTTTTGCTCTAAACACAAGGCCCGCGGCCCAAATCTGGCCCGCTGCCTCGTGTTATGTGGCCCGCGGCGTGCCGGCGCCGCTCACCACTGAAGCAATTACCAGCGGTGGCGCCGCAGCTCCCCGCTGGTAATCGCGCTGATCCCGGCGCACACTGACATATGCAGCCCGGAACGCTTCCTCCCCGAGTCCCCTGCTCATTAGTTCCGCAGGAGAGGACTCGGGGAGGAAGCGTTCCGGGCTGCACACGGACGTCAGGGAGAGCAGAGAGGGAGCGATGCTGACAGCAGGGAGGAGGTAAGTATTATTACAGGGGAAGGGGCTGCCTATTACTGGGGGTGGGGGCTACTTATTACAAGGGAAGGGGATGCCTATTACTGGGGGGACCTGCTTATTACTGGGGGGGTTGCTTGTTGCTTACTGGGGGGGGTTGCTTGTTATTACAGGGGAAGGGGCTGCCTTTTACTGGGGGGACCTGCTTATTACTGGGGGGGTTGCTTACTGGGGGGGGCTGGTTATTACTGGAGGGGCTGGTTATTACAGGGAAGGGGCTGCCTATTACTGGGCGGGGCTGTTTATTAGGGGGGGGATGGGGGCTGCCTATTACAGGGGAAGGGGGCTGCCTATTACAGGGGAAGGGGCTGCCTATTACTGGGGGGCGCTGCCTATTACTGGGGGGGCGCTGCCTATTACTGGGGGGGCGCTGCCTATTACTGGGGGGGGGGGCGCTGCCTATTACTGGGGGGGGGGGGGCGCTGCCTATTACTGGGGGGGGGGGGGGGGCGCTGCCTAATACTGGGGGGGGGGGGGCGCTGCCTATTACTGGGGGGGGGGCGCTGCCTATTACTGGGGGGGGTGCTGCCTATTACTGGGGGGGGGGGGTGCTGCCTATTACTGGGGGGGGGGGTGCTGCCTATTACTGGGGGGGGGGGGTGCTGCCTATTACTGGGGGGGGGCGCTGCCTATTACTGGGGGGGGGGGCGCTGCCTATTACTGGGGGGGGGCGCTGCCTATTACTGGGGGGGGGGGCGCTGCCTATTACTGGGGGGGGGCGCTGCCTATTACTGGGGGGGGGGGCGCTGCCTATTACTGGGGGGGGGGCGCTGCCTATTACTAGGGGGGGGGCGCTGCCTATTACGGGGGGGGGGGGGGGGGCGCTGCCTATTACGGGGGGGGGCGCTGCCTATTACGGGGGGGGGGGCGCGCTGCCTATTACGGGGGGGGGGGCGCTGCCTATTACTGGGGGGGGCGCTGCCTATTACTGGGGGGCGCTGCCTATTACTGGGGGGGCGCTGCCTATTACTGGGGGGGCGCTGCCTATTACTGGGGGGGGCGCTGCCTATTACTGGGGGGCGCTGCCTATTACTGGGGGGCGCTGCCTATTACTGGGGGGGCGCTGCCTATTACTGGGGGGGCGCTGCTATTACTGGGGGGGGGGGCGCTGCCTATTACTGGGGGGGGGCGCTGCCTATTACTGGGGGGGGGGCGCTGCCTATTACTGGGGGGGGGCGCTGCCTATTACTGGGGGGGGGGGGCGCTGCCTATTACTGGGGGGGGGGGGGGGCGCTGCCTATTACTGGGGGGGGGGGGCGCTGCCTATTACTGGGGGGGGGGGCGCTGCCTGTTACTGGGGGGGGGGGCGCTGCCTGTTACTGGGGGGGGGGCGCTGCCTGTTACTGGGGGGTGGGGGGGCGCTGCCTGTTACTGGGGGGGGGGGGCGCTGCCTGTTACTGGGGGGGGGGGGGGCGCTGCCTGTTACTGGGGGGGGGGCGCTGCCTATTACTGGGGGGGGGGGCGCTGCCTATTACTGGGGGGGGGCGCTGCCTATTACTGGCGGGGGGGGGCGCTGCCTATTACTGGGGGGGGGCGCTGCCTATTACTGGGGGGGGGGCGCTGCCTATTACTGGGGGGGGGGCGCTGCCTATTACTGGGGGGGGGGGGGCTGCCTATTACTGGGGGGGGGGCTGCCTATTACTGGGGGGGGGGCTGCCTATTACTGGGGGGGGGCTGCCTATTACTGGGGGGGGGGGGCGCTGCCTATTACTGGGGGGCGCTGCCTATTACTGGGGGAGGGCGCTGCCTATTACTGGGGGGGGGCGCTGCCTATTACTGGGGGGGGGGGGCGCTGCCTATTACTGGGGGGGGGGGGCGCTGCCTATTACTGGGGGGGGGGCGCTGCCTATTACTGGGGGGGCGCTGCCTATTACTGGGGGGGGGGGCGCTGCCTATTACTGGGGGGGGGGGCGCTGCCTATTACTGGGGGGGGGCGCTGCCTATTACTGGGGGGGGCGCTGCCTATTACTGGGGGGGGGCGCTGCCTATTACTGGGGGGGGCGCTGCCTATTACTGGGGGGGGGCGCTGCCTATTACTGGGGGGGGGGGCGCTGCCTATTACGGGGGGGGGGCGCTGCCTATTACGGGGGGGGGGCGCTGCCTATTACGGGGGGGGGCGCTGCCTATTACGGGGGGGCGCTGCTATTACTGGGGGGGCGCTGCCTATTACTGGGAGGGGCGCTGCCTATTACTGGGGGGGCGCTGCCTATTACTGGGGGGGGCGCTGCCTATTACTGGGGGGGCGCTGCCTATTACTGGGGGGCGCTGCCTATTACTGGGGGGCGCTGCCTATTACTGGGGGCGCTGCCTATTACTGGGGGGCGCTGCCTATTACTGGGGGGGGGGGGGGGACCTGCCTATTACTGGGGGGGGGGGGACCTGCCTATTACTGGGGGGCGGGGACCTGCCTATTACTGGGGGGGGGGGGGACCTGCCTATTACTGGGGGGGGGGGGACCTGCCTATTACTGGGGGGGGGGGGGGGACCTGCCTATTACTGGGGGGGGGGGGGACCTGCCTATTACTGGGGGGGGGGGGGACCTGCCTATTACTGGAGGGGGGGGGCCCTGCCTATTACTGGAGGGGGGGGGGCCCTGCCTATTACTGGAGGGCGGGGGCCCTGCCTATTACTGGAGGGGGGGGGGCGCTGCCTATTACTGGGGGGGGGGCTGCCTATTACTGGAGGGGGGGGGCCCTGCCTATTACTGGAGGGGGGGGGGGGGGCCCTGCCTATTACTGGAGGGCGGGGGCCCTGCCTATTACTGGAGGGCGGGGGCCCTGCCTATTACTGGAGGGGGGGGGGGCCTGCCTATTACAGGGGGGGGGGGGGGCCCTGCCTATTACTGGAGGGGGGGGGGGGCCTGCCTATTACTGGAGGGGGGGGGGGGGGCCTGCCTATTACTGGAGGGGGGGGGCTGCTTATTATTGGGGGGACCTGCTTATTACTGGGGGTGGGGGCTACTTATTACAGGTGGAGGGGCTGCTTATTACTGAGAGGTGGGGGCTGTCTATTACTGAGGGGTGGGGGCTGTCTATTACTGGGGGGGGGGGATAAATTATATACTGCCCTATGTGTGTGCTGCAAGGCGGGGGGGGGGGGGGGGATATATTATACTGCCCTATGTGTGTACTGCCAGGACATTCTAAATGTCATAATTAAATTACTATGCACTAAACCCAACCCCCTTCATAACCCCACCCCATATAACCAAAGCCCCGCCCATGTCCCGCCCAACCCTGCCGGGCCTTGTAAAAATGGTCTTGCTTGAAGCCGGTCCCTGGTGCCAAAAAGGTTGGGGACCACTGGTGTACAGATATGAAACACTCGGAGGTATTACGGTACTACGTGGTTCTCAGAACAGCCACTAGATGGCGTAGTTGGTCAGTTGCAGTTTATATAGAACATAATTTTTGTCATGTTTTTGGAAGTTCATGCAGTGAAGGGTTCACATTCCATCCCATGGAAGAAACAAAGTCACATACATCAAACTCTGCATGAGACAAAAGAACGTGAACTTACTTTAATTGTGCAATTATAAATTCCAAGTTGACTTTTAGCTCTTTGCCAAGTGGATAGTCTAGCAAATACTTCAGGTATATCTGGAAGGGCAATTCAGAGAGGATTTATTAGTAACAGATTTCCAGCAGCAGCATTGTGAATTGGGCTTCCAATGTGGCACAACACTCACCTGCCGGCACTGGACTCTGACTGGGTCGCTCTGGGCAGTGACCGCTAACTTGGCTACTTTCTCCATCACATCATTCATCTCAGGAACAATTAGTTTTCTAGAAACAATTGCCTTTAAAAGTAGACAAAAACACTACCTTAATACAGTTTCGCTTGTGTAATGAAAAAAAAACCTCAAATTCAACATCTACTTTATCACCAGAGGTAAGAATCTGGTTGACCATTAAAAGGAGTTCTCCAGTGAATGGTACATGGACAATACAGATCACCCACTTAGAAGCCCCCTGTATGAGTTGGCGCAAATGGCTCCCATTGTAGGTGTACAGTATAACATGGATGGCCACTCATTTGTATGGCCACCATGTAATACTATTACAAACACTGCAAGGTAAATGCTGGCTTGTGCCTGCTTCAACTGGCAAACTAGCTGTTTGCTGGGGGTGCTAGGCATGGCAATCAGGTGACTGCAATTTAAAATCTATAGGCTTTGTAATACCATAACAAATTATTGCCTACATAGAATTATAACACAATCACAGAAAATGGCCGTTACTTACTGACTGAGGAGTGCATATAGATGCATCCTCCTCTCACCATGCAGGTAGCTGACTACCAAATGGAGGAGCCAATAACACCTGTGCAGGACACCGATAAAACGCCAACTCACACTGCTTTCTGATAATGAGGGGGGTGGGTGCTTGGTGTATACTCCCACACACAGTGGATACAGGGTGCCAGACCATTCTGATATATGTAGTTCAAGAAGCCGCCCCCCTCATTATCAGGAGGCAGTGTGAGTGGGTGTCTCATCGGTGCCCTCACAGGTGTTATTGGCTCCTCCATTTAGTAGTCAGCTACCTGCATGGTGAGAGGAGGAGAATTATAACACAACTCATCAGACATTTCATCAGTATTGCAATACAAAAAGTAGACAAATAGCTAAATTGTGATGTGCCTTAACAGATAATTCCAGCATGCATCGATCATGTGGTCAGCTTGTACTGATTTCTTAAAAATCGTATTTGGTCTGGTATCTCTCTCTGCTCTTAGAAACATCTCAAGAAAACTGGGGGCTTCCAGCCGGTTTTAAAGTGAATCTCCACTTAAGGAATCCTTTTAATGGAATACATCTTAAAAAGGCAAACAATTCTCTGACAGGTAAACATGTCAGTGTCGGGATTTCAGTTCCCAATAAGGATATACTGCTAATGGTTCAGTAGTTATTTCATCTGTGACCTGCATTCCTTATTTAACTACAATCTTTCTCTATATTTATAAATTATACATTCATTCAGACACGGAGATAAGATATACACCTACCGTATATACTATAACTATTACCTATCGCTCTAACCTACCTGAAAGAAAGAACGACTGAATAATGAGTAGCTTATCTTTGTTGGCTTATTGGAAGTGTATCCATGTGTATTGGGCCATTTACACATGATGATTATCACTCAAAATTCGTTCAAATGAACTAAATTAAGCAAATCGTTAAGTGTGAATGTGGCGACATCTGTTAGTGTTAACGCTCTGCATGAGCGCCAATGACCCTAGCGGTGACATCAGCACTCTTGCAGTCATTTAGCTCAGGGGTCCCCAACTCCAGTCCTCAGGGACCACCAACAGGTCATGTTTTCAGGATATCCTATGGTAAGAACTCCTGTGGCAATGTCTGAGGCACCAACAATAATTATATCACCTGTGCAATACTGAGGAAATCCAGAAAACATGACCTGTTGGCAGTCCCTGAGGACTGGAGTTGGGAAACACTGGTTTAGACGACTGTTGTCCCATGTAAAAGGGTCATATGTCTGACTATAACATATAGTGTTGTAGTGAGTCCTGCATGCACATAGGGTGAAGACAGTTGCTGACTAAGTGGGCAGGTGTACTGTGTATATTGCTGTTGTGGTTTCAGTTTCTAACACGATACACACAGCCATTATGCAACGCAGGATCCATCACACAACGGACACCATCAGTGCACAGTGGACCCCAGTGACTTATAATGGGCTATATTATAAGCTTCTGCCAAGGTGTCTGACGTCTCACCAGAAAAACAGTATTGCAAACAGTTATTTTTGTATCAAAGGGAGTGTGCAACGGAGTCCCCTGATGGAGTTTCCAATGCAAGTGTAAAACAGAGCCCAAGAATTTTGGTGTGCTGACAGACCGGTCAGCAAACCGCCATTCAGTCAAACAAAAAGTGGAGGAGTGTTTCTGAAAGCTCAGACAAGAAGTTTATTAGAGCAGGTAAAAATGTTAAAATTAAAATAGCAGAGAGTGAGGAAGTTACTTACCTTCAGCAATCCAAATGCTGTGGCCTGACGTGTTGAATCGTAAAGATCCTCCTCTGCATACCCAAGTAAGACCTGTAGCTGCTTCTGTGTGATGGTACCCTTCATGTGTCGCACCAGTATTGTAACGCACTGCACAGAAAACAAGGGAAGACCACGTGCCATGGAGTTGTGGCATGTTAAACAGATGCACATTGTATCAGTCAGTTTAATTATTTATACTTCGGATATGAGAAAAATTCCAAAACCCATGCAATGGAAAAATTAGTCTTTTCTGTCAATTGTTTCAGTGAAGAATCGCAGCAATTCTTTTACTAAAGGCTATAAACAGAACGGCTTATTCCCCATAGATGACAGCAATGCTGCCCACAGCGCCTAGATTAGTAAACACACCACATGCACTAGTGACTGCCATGAGTTATGAGTGCACTTTAATGTAGTGTGAACAGATATAAAACACGTTAGAACATGATGGAATCATGGAATGTGTACTTAAAGAGAATCTGTCACCATCTTTTTGCAGTTCTCTCTGAGAGTAGCATCACATAGTGACAGTCACAGTGATCACAGCGATACGTCTGCTGTATGTATCTGTGCAGTAGTTTGGGAGAAGCTTGCATTTTACTAGTAGCAGCCAAACAGAGTACTAATCCTCTATATTTATGAGTGGTGGTCAGCCCCAGCCACTGATTGACGGCTATCTCCCAGAAATAGACAGACAACTGTCAATCACTGGTTGGGTGGCATTAGCTGCTGCTCATGAAGATGGCGAGATTCCTTTTAAAGCGGTTCTACAACTACTAATGTAAAGTCTGAAAATTGGAGATCCCTTGCCTATTCCTTCACACTTAGCCAAACCCAGAGTATGTGCACGCTTCAGCAGTTAACATTTTGTAATTAGATTTTATATAAGCATAGAACCTATTTAACAAGAATATTCATTTGACTCCGTAGAACAATTTACCTTGCTGCAAAATATCAGTAATATACCACAACTGATAGAAGGTTTGCATCACTTACCTTAAAACAACTGGTGACCAAATTGAAATTCTGCCCTTTGGCTGCCCCTGCTTTAGCATAATCTTTCAGCAAAAGGAAAAGCTGGGTGATCAGCTGTTTGGTGTTCTCTTGGATAGATGGTAAGGGAAACTTCAGCATCCAGATGAGAGACTGCAAGGCCCCCGTAATGACCTGCAGAGAGATCATCAGTTGTTATTGTACTCAATGACCGAGGGAAACATACCAAGCTCAGTAACAGGTCTACATTTTAAGGGCACTTTTTATGCGCAAAGCAACTTCACAGTAATTTACTTCTAAATCAGATCCGACCACCTTGTTTGATTTCACTTCCTGTCACTCATGTGCATCTCAAGCAGACCATGGCAGGCCGTGTTAGCATTGGTGACCAGAAAGTAGAAAGAGTAGGTTTTAACTAGTACAGAGTAAATAATAGGTTCTTGTCCCTGCTTCAGGAGAATAGTAGTGCCGAGACAGTTTTAGGAAAAATCATCACATTTCTTATAAAGAAACTCTGCCTATGGCCATGTTCACATGACAGTATTGTACTCAGTATCTGTTAGCCAAAAGCAGGAGTAGAACCTGCAGATGAAGTAAATATTTATACCTCTTCTGTATTTTGCATCACATTAAAATACTCGTGAGTGAAAGCAGTTTAAAGGGGTTGTCCCGCGCCGAAACGGGGGGTTTTTTTTTTTCAACCCCCCCCCCCCCCGGTCGGCGCGAGACAACCCCGATGCAGGGAGGTAAAGAAAGCTTACCGGAGCGCTTACCTTAATCCCCGCGCTCCGGTGACTTCTATACTTACCGCTGAAGATGGCCGCCGGGATCCTCTGTCTCCGTGGACCGCAGCTCTTCTGTGCGGTCCATTGCCGATTCCAGCCTCCTGATTGGCTGGAATCGGCACGTGACGGGGCGGAGCTACACGGAGCCTGCATTCTGCACGAGCGGCTCCATAGAAGACTGCAGAAGACCCGGACTGCGCAAGCGCGGCTAATTTGGCCATCGGAGGGCGAAAATTAGTCGGCTCCATGGGAACGAGGACGCTAGCAACGGAGCAGGTAAGTAAAAAACTTTTTATAACTTCTGTATGGCTCATAATTAATGCACAATGTACATTACAAAGTGCATTAATATGGCCATACAGAAGTGTATAACCCCACTTGCTGCCGCGGGACAACCCCTTTAATGCACACAATTCCAGCCAAAAACACGGAAGAGACTTCCCAGTTTGTGTCTTCTCTGTGAAACCGTGAAGCACATAAGCACATTAAAGGGAACCTTTCCCACTGAACATGGTGTTTGATCTGCAGGGAGTATAGAGCAGGAGGAGCTGAGCAGATTGATATATCATTCTGTGAAAAGATTTAGAATAACCTGTAATTAATTCATCTAAATCTCTACTCATTCTGGATTTAGGAGTCCAATGGGCGGTGATTGGCAGCCCTCCTTTAGGAGTCCCATTGGTGGTCCTATCAGAGATTGACCACCCTTCCCTGTAAGAATATGCATAGGGAGATAGTGATCATCAGTGATTAACCGCTAGGTTATACTTTCTCCACAAAATGACAGTATATATCAATCTGCTCAGCTCCTCCTGTTCTATACCATAACCATACATAAGACTACACATACAATGTGACGGCTCCTTTTAAATATCTTTACTTTTAATGGCTATATGCACTTTCTAACCATTTTTTTAGTTCTTCAAATACAACACTAATAAAAGTTAAAGTGTTGGACCTCGAGAGTAAGGTAGGACTATATGCGGATGACACCATTCTCTTTCTATCAGACCCAATAAACTCCTTCTCCCAAGCCATGATCCACATAGACAGGTTCTCCAGTTTCTCCGGTCTATATGTCAATTGGTCTAAATCGACAATCCTGTATACAAACCTCAACCCCGGAAATGACCCCTGCGTTACTAGGTACGGGCTAAAACCGGTTCAAACGTTCAAATATCTGGGGATACTTATGCCATATGACCATAATAACGCCATAGTAGAAAACATAGACCCGCTACTAGACAATATAAAACACAAGCTGAAAGGATGGACCAAATTACCGCTCTCCGTGGCCGGGCGCATAAATCTCATTAAAATGGCTATCCAACCCAAATGCTTGTACATACTGCAGCACATGCCAGTAACCGTCCCCAAACGCTTCTTCCAGTCATTAAACTCCCTTATCATCTCCTTTGTATGGAACTCCTCCCGCTCCAAATTAAGCCTGTCGACATTACAAAGGCCCAAAGAGCAAGCTGGAATGGCGCTTCCGGGTCTCCGACTTTATTACTTGGCAGGACAATTGAGGAACATACGGGTCTGGGTCTTAAATGGGGAACTGCTCATAGCAGATAAACAACTGGCGAAGCAAGTAAAAGGCAATAATCTTTTAAATTACTTAGAATTCCCGCAATACACCAACCCCACCGACGTGGTCCCGCTTCACAAACTAGCCCTTGGTGTGTGGAGGGAGGTGAAGACGCTGCAGCGATACCAAGACATAATACCCGAGCTCCGCCTTTGGAATAACCCTGGTCTCACCGCCTTACAATCAGTCCCAGATCCACAATATTGGATGGCTCAGGGGGTACATACACTAAGTGACATATACGTAGACGAAACATTCCCTACATTCATAGAGCTACGCGACAGGTTGCAGTCCCCGCATCTTCAATTATTCAGTTTTTTCCAGCTAAGACACGCTTTGAACTCCCAATTTCCGCCCGCCTCAACACACATATCCAAGCTCCCACAATTGGCATCCTCAAGTCTCAGGGACCTAGGGGGCTAATCTCGGCCCTATACACACATCTCCTTTCGGCTAAAATAGCCCTCAACCCGCCTTCAGCATATGACAAATGGAAACAAGCTATCCCATCCCTCACGCCCGAGGAGTGGCAGGACATCTCCGAATCCCACTTGGCAGTTTCCTCCGCCGTAAACAACAAATTAATCCAACTATACATAACGCACCCGGCCTATCTTACCCCTAGCCGCCTATACAAAATGGGCACTGCGTCCTCAAATACTTGTCACAGATGTCGCCAACCAGAGGCGAACTTCTGGCACTTGATATGGGAATGCCCCCCCAATTAATGAGTACTGGTCGGAAATTACTGACCTCATAAACGCACTACTGCCTCCCCCACTAGCCATTGACCTAGACGCCAGGGTGGCGCTGTTTGGCCTACTGGAGGAGGAGGTGTGGCCACACCACACCCGTACCTTTCTGGAAAAGGTGCTGTTCCTGGCCCGCAAGGCAATAGCCATGAGGTAGATGGCTGTGGAAACCCCTTCAATCCTACATTGGACCCAACTGGTAAATACCGTAACCTCTTATGAGAAAATCCTCTACCAAAACCGAGGATGCCCGGCCAAATTCAGGAAAATATGGGAGATATGGATCGACTCCCATTCTACCTTAACCATGGAATAAGCCTCGAGACCCGATATATACACCCCCCCCCCCCCCAGACAAGTGTCAGCAGACCTACACTTTAGTTTCTCCACTAAGACAGTAATAAGTCAGAGCAGAACCAGTTGAAAAAAGTTGTAAAGTTTATTGTTGTCAAGTTATCTAGGAAATACAGCAATAAGATTTGCGTTGATTTAATCATAACGGAAATGTATATATGAATAAGGATGTACCTAACAAAGTCTTCTTCATTCTGTATTTTGCAATGCCTTTTTCAAAAATAAAACGAATTTAAAAAAAAAAAAAGTTAAAGTGTTTTACAAATAGCCTTTAAAACTTCTACCACTGTCTGACTAAACCTGGCAGAAATCCCTGCATCTGCTGCAGAAACAACTCCACGCTGATGAATGAAATAGATTTTCAGCCAGTCTCTACAACCAATCTGCCGCACATGATTACACCCTTAGGCCGCCTGCACACGAGCGGAAATCCCGCCGCGGGATTTCCCGCGGGATTTCCGCCGCTGAAAGTTTGCATAGGAGTGCATTAAAATACGCACTCCTATGCAGACGGCCGCGGTTTGGCCGCGTGAAATCTCGCGCGGCAAACAAACCGCGGCATGTTCTAATTTTCTGCGGGGCACGCACTCACCCGGCCGCCGGCTCCGGTCTGCGCATGCGCCGGCTGCCGGCACATGAAAGAGCCGGGGTCACCAGGCGCGGGTGAGTACGCGCTCGTCCCTGCAGGCGCTCGGGTCGGATCGTGCGGCGAGAATTCTCGCTGCCGGATCCGACCCGCTCGTCTGCAGGCGGCCTTACTCCTTCTCATTCCATTTCCCGCTGCCAGTTGGTTACCAAGAAGACGAGGTATAGGGAGTAAAACTTGCAGAAGTACAAGTACTAACCTGCACATCCATGGACTGAAGGCAGCCTATCAGCATCTCAACAAAGGGATCCAGCATTTCCAAAACATTCTCTTCCGAAGAGTTAACTTTGGATTTTTTAAAGCTCACGTGCAAAAGCTGAAATCACAAGAATAAATAGAAAAACAGAACTTTAAATACAGTGACTAGCGGAAAACATTTGAACACTAAAAAGGTATACCATGCATGCAAAAGGAGCTACAGTTTACTCAAAAGCTCAGGTAATGCAGCACCAAGAGACAGCATTTCTATATGTATCCTATGCCATAGGCGCGGGCACCTCTGGGACCCACATCTATCACTAGAACAAGGGGCTCCTGAACCCTTCCCAACTCAAGTCATCTCGCTGGCCACTGTATGAAGTCTCCAAAAGGTAGTTAGGCTCTCCCGAAATACCCAAGAACCTGGAGCATCTCACAAGTTACGATAACAGCATAGTTCTTTGTGCAGTTTACATATGCAGATGCAGTATAGCACATGGCAACTTAAATGGAGTGACAGCTACTTTTAGCCCTATAAGCTAAGCTTATGGACTGAAAGTAGATGACTTGTTGAGTCCAGGAATCTACGTTTTCTACTAAACTTCCTCCGATGTCAGCAATGAAAGCTGCAGCGCTCTAAGCGGCGTGCTAATTAGTCCGCCCATTCCAAGTTTAGAATGGGCAGACTATTTAGCACACCGCTCAATGCATTACAGCGGCGGCTTTCAGCGCCGACACTGGGGAACGACAGGGATGTGAGTATAAAAATTACATCCCCAGACTCAACCTGTCAGCTACTGTGTTATGTCTAAAGCAAACCATGGCTGGTCGTCCTTGCTGCTCTTTGAATGTCATGCACTGCACCCTCCTGCCATGTACCAGCCATAACACAGTGCATCAAGTTTACTCAGTTTGCTCCTTTAAAAGTAGTATACATGTCTGGCACATCCACGTCCGGAAGACAAGGTGACCACACATGCATGTGGCCATCTCCACTGTTTATGCAATGCCTATATACTACAATGCAGAAAGAGGCATACATGTGCATGGCCCTTGTCTTTTCTCTGCAGTGCCAAATGGGAGTCTGGGAAGAGGACGAGGTAGGAGCACACTTGGTCTACAGGGTGATCTTTTAATCTTCTATTCTAACAAAGGCCATATGTCGTCTGTGAAAAATGGCTACATTCTAACATTCAAGACATAAACATAAACCAATAATACATATTTGTAGCAATACCTACAGAAGTATAAACATTAAAATGATCTAAAAGAGTATAAGCAATTTGGGAACATTGTTATAACTCACCTTCAGGCCAGTGTCTACAAGAATATGCATGTTGGTCTTGGTGCTAACTGCAGCTTTTACACCACCTCGTGGAGGAGGACGCTGGATTAACAAACAGCTCTTTGGTTGAAGGCGAGGATCTGGGGGAGGCATTTCTGACTTTTTATTTCTGAAAGTAAAACCACAAAGTTCAGGTAAAAAACAGGATCTTTGTACTTACCCTAAAATCCCTTTCTCGTCACGTTCATTGGGGACATAGGAGGACCTTGGGTAAAGCTCCTGCCACCAGGAGGTGGACATTAAAGGGGTTGTCCCGCGCCGAAACATAAAATTTTTTTTTACACAGACCCCACCTTAGTAGACAGAAAAACCACATCCATTTGTTATTTAAAAAAAAAAAAAAAAATTCGCTTACCTGGATCCCCGTTCTGCAGCTTTGAAGATTCTTCTTTCAAAGATGGTGCCGCTGGTCTTCTCCCATGGTGCACCGTGAATGGTCTTCTCCCATGGTGCACCGTGGATGGTCTTCTCCCATGGTGCACCGTGGATGGTCTTCTCCCATGGTGCACCGTGGATGGTCTTCTCCCATGGTGCACCGTGGATGGTCTTCTCCAGTCTGCGCTCCACTGCCGATTACAGCCACCTCATTGGCTGATTGGCACCACATGACGGAGGCGGAGCTACGCAATGCCGCGGAGAAGAGAGAGGAGCCAGAACGCAGCTCGTGAGCCCGGACCATCCAGAAGAGGAATCTTCAGTGCGCAAGCGCGACTGTTCGTGCGACCAGAGAAGTTTGGTGGTCGCCATGGAGACGGGGACGCCAGTACCGGGAGGGGGTAAGTATATAACTCCTGTATGGCCAATATTTAATGCACGATGTATATTACAAAGTGCATTAATATGGCCATACAGAAGTGTTTAACCCCACTTGCTTTCGCGAGACAACCCCTTTAAGAGTTAGCTCCTCCCACCAGCTATACCCCTCCTACAGGGCTAAATCAGGTTTGGACAAAAACAGTCAAAGAAGAAAAAATACGAAGTAAGAGCCAGGCAACAGTAAGGATCCCATTTCTTGCGGAAAACACAATCAATGCAAGTAAGAAAAACCCAACTGGGTGGGCGCTGTGTCCCACAATGAACATGATAAGAAAACAGTTTTACGGCAAGTACAGAAATACTGTTTTCTCGTTTGTGTGATTGGGGGACACAGGAAGACCTTGGGATCTTCTAAAGCAAAATGATAATGCAGACAGCCTGTTGTTCCTAGTGGGGGAATGTACATGACCGATCTTCTGACAACTGCTGAATAATGCTTCCTGTAGAACAAGTAGTAATAAGGATATAATATGTTGGCCATGGTTTTCTGCATACCTAGGTAGAGAGGGAGAGGACAAACTTGATCCTCAGAAAGCTGAGGAACAGGTGAAAAAGGTATGAGAGGAAAGTACTGAGTGTTTCTGATTTGCTAGTTAGGGAAAAGGTGAACAAACACTGCAAAAAGAGATTGTATACTGATCTTCTCCAGAACAGCAGAGCCCACGCTGTTGACTGTACTGTGCTCGACCGGTGACGGTGGTCCTGCGGTTGCCTGCCACTAAATGTAGAAGATTAGCAGAGCTGTATACAGGCTGACTCTCCGGTTGATTGCTAAAGTATGTAAAAAGACAGCAGATATGTAATGCGGGACTGAGTGTGCTAGTACGCTGAATGTTGTGGATATAGCCATAGCAAGGTGTTGTTCATAGAGCTAGGCAGGCTATTGTGGCTGATTGCTATGAAGGGTTGAGGCAGAAATGAACAATGAAGGTCTGGTGTCTGAAGGACATAAGAGTACTGGGCAGAACTGAGCCAATAACGCCCAGTGCGGATACTCAAGGGTACTGTCCGGGGCAATAGTGGAGAATGACCAGAAGGCCCCTAGAAGGTCAGTGGTCTCCATGTCACTGCAGCATTGTATCATTTAGTAGGACAGCTTCTAGAAGGGGAGAGTGAGGCGTGTAAGAAGGGTTGAATTTCTCAAGGCTTCAATGTCCAAGACGTATGCCATAAAGAGTGTTGTGGATTTCTTTTGTAAAAGTGTACCGAAGACGCATGTCAAGGATGAGTAATAAACACGTGAGCTGCCTTGAGCTTAGAACAGAGATAAAAGGCATGAAATACACTACTTGAGAAAGAAATCCATCAGTCACCACACCCAGGGAGGAAGGGATGTAGCATCCTAACATTGCTGAACTACCAGCCTTGGCAAGGCAACCTAGTATAACGGAGAAGTATAATGTACGACAGAGTACTTGTAGAAATGCTTTGGGTGTGAGCACATGGAATATACGTCTGTGACCAACTCTCTAAATGTATAGGCCTTTGGTTATTGAGGATGACCGGAAACCTCTCATCCTTTCAAGGGTAGAAATTGCAATATTTGACTGATGCAGATGGCTGGCTCTCCCTTGGTCTCTCCATAGGCCATCGGACCAACCAGAAGGTTTGCCAGGATCTTACTCGATGCTGCATGAAAAAGGCCGATGGTAGCCCTGTTCAGAGAGCAGCTTAAGTCAGAAAAATGGCGCTTGAAAACTCTGTTAACTACCAAAAGTCAGGATAAACTGTCCTGTTGTGCAGCTACTGACATCAAATGACTAAGAGTGTCCAAGATTTGACGAAGGATACATGCCATCCATAAATGCGGTAAAGAACTTGCCTGCTAGTTGCGGTCGCCTGAAACACCCGCTACATGCTTGACCACCCAACGTAGCATGGGGTAATACAGATATTGGCAAAGATATAATGAGCAGTATATCAGAGACAGACTGCTAATTTCAGTGACCTATATAGCCATGAGCAAAAAGCACATGACTCCATGCGAATAGGGATACTTGTGATATACAAGAATACTACATTGAGTAGGATAAAGTAACCTGAAGCTGCACCAGTGAATATACATGCTACCAGGAGCGAGCAGCACAATGTTCTGCCTCTATGAGAGACAGAACTGTAGACTAGGATGGTATGTCTTGCCTTAACATCATCATGAAGGCGTGAAGGGACTACAAGAGTTCAAGGTAAAGACTAGTAGTAAACCAGTCACATGATGGAGGACCGATTGCTGAAACATGTCCCATAGATAGTAGGGCAGTAATGTCCTTCTTTTACCTTCAGATGAGGCAGTGATAATGCCAAACACATGACTCCATGTTGAGGACAGCTACCACACTATCCAGCCATCCCAGTGACGGGCCGTATAGGAAATCTACATTATCTGTGCTGTAGACAGGAATGAGGAGACAGCAGATATTTGGAGTCACTGCGTTAGATTAGGTACAGAGACTAAAAGCACAACACCGATTCCTGTTGGAAGGGAAGAAATTAGGTTGCTTTGTCTTGTATTCGCTGCGATAATTGCAGAGTGCAGATGTAAAGTGCATACATCTTGAGCTGTCGGTAAGACTGTAACCACACTGCTGTCCCTGGCAATCTGGTCAACAATGTGCCCAGTTATAATCCATGGATTCTACTCAAAGACAGTGGATAAAGGAAGTTAACATGGAACGACCCAGAGTATGACAGCGCTACTGTTCTCCTGCGTTGAATGAAGAAACAAAGCAAATACTGTCAGGATTATGTAGACGGATTTAGCTCGGTGAGTGCAGGTGGGGTATAGCTGGTAGGAACGACTCTTACTTTGCTTAGTGCCCGCCTCCTATTGGCAGGATCTATACCCAAGGTCTTCTTGGGTCCCTCAATGACACAGGTGAGAAATAATGTACAAACAATATTCATATCATATACATTTCCTATCCACCGTGTATTGACCATAAATGTCTACAAGTGGTCAGCATATCTACTGTATGTGGTGCAAAAAAACGTATCCATTGATATAGACAACATATTAAGACTCGCTTGTTCGCAAGAGACTTCTTATCCCCCAAAAATCATTACTATGGTTAAGTGTACTGGTAACAGGTACTCAGTGAACATTTACAGGACATACCACTACAATCAAACTCCATACAAAAATGGCAGAATACAGCAGTCAGCCTTAACTATCAGACCACATGCCAGTAAAACAGCTCTGATCTGTTGAGACATGGATAACACAAGACATCTGAAGGTGTCCTGTGGTATCTGGCAGCAGCTCCTTTAAGACCTTTAAGCTGCAAGGTGGGGTCTCGAGCCAATCCCCCCAGTTGCTTGAGATTTGGGGAATAAGCAGGCCAAGTCAACACCTTGAATTCCTTATCATGTTCCTCAAACCATTCCTGAATATTATTACAGTGTGGCAGGAAGCATTATCCTGCTGAAAGAGGCCACTGCCATTCAAAAAGAGGATTTTTTACTCACCGTAAAATCTCTTTCTCGTCTCGTCATTGGGGGACACAGCAAAGACCGTGGGATATAGCTTCTGCCACTAGGAGGCGACACTAAGCACAAAAAGTTAGCTCCGCCCTCTGGCTATATCCCTCCTGCCGACAGCAGGCTAATCAGTTTGTCATGCCAGCAGTTGGAGTAGCCATGCGGGAACCGAGAGACAACAATAGTTAGCAATATGACACATCAACAAAATTTAACTGTAATGAAAAACACATGACCATGTGTGACTTACAGAATCCGGAGTCCGACCAGGACCACCACTGTGTCATATAAAGAAAGAGGGGTGGGTGCTGTGTCCCCCAATGACGAGACGAGAAAGAGATTTTACGGTGAGTAAAAAATCCTCTTTTCTCGCTCGTGTCATTGGGGTACACAGCAAAGACCGTGGGACGTCCCACAGCCGTCCCCGAGGGTGGGTACAAAAATCATAAACGCATGCAGTCAGTTTACAGCCGTCTGTAAAACCCTTTTGACCTAGCAAGCGTCGGCTGATGCAAACGTATGCATCTGATAAAATTTAGAAAAAGGCGTGCAGGGATACCCAGGAAGCCGCCCTACACACTTGTGACACTGAGGCCCCGTGATTTACCGCCCATGAAGCCCCCAGTGCCCTGGCGGAGTGTGCCGTCACCGGAAACTGCGGTGTCTAACCTCTAACCCGGTAGGCCTCCACCACTGCCGAACGAAACCAGCGAGCAACTGTCACTTTTGATGCTGCAAGACCACGTCTCGGACCATCCGGTATCACAAACAGGGAACCCGAGCGCCGGAAGGACGCGGTCTGGTCCAAATACGTCCTCAGGCGTGGACTAGGTCTACGGTATGCAGAGCCCGTCCCCTAGGGTGAACAGTCTCTGGACACGATGGTAGTACAAGGTCTTCATTAATGT
Source organism: Eleutherodactylus coqui (assembly GCA_035609135.1). Lineage (NCBI taxonomy): Eukaryota > Metazoa > Chordata > Amphibia > Anura > Eleutherodactylidae > Eleutherodactylus > Eleutherodactylus coqui. Next base: position 102,975,470 of record CM069406.1, on the reverse strand, counting down.
GGAAGGTTGACACCACCTTTGGGAGAAAAGACCGCACCGGTCACAGCACCACCCCATCCTGGTGAAAAACCGTAAAAGGTGGTTTTGCCGACAGAGCCTCAATCTCCGACACCCTGCGCGAAGAGGTAACCGCCACCAGGAAGGCAACCTCCCAGGACATCAGCCGCCGCGATATCTCCACTAATGGTTCAAACGGATGAGCCTGTATGGCATCCAGAACCCGTTTTAGGTCCCAGGGTGGCATCGGAGACCGAAAAGGCCGGAACCTATCCCTTAAGGGAGCTGAGGCTCAGGCCCAAGTCCAACCCGTCCTGGAGAAAAGACAAGGAGGCGAGCCAACGAGAAATGCCTCGGGTGTGCCCCCCTCTGCTCGCACCAGCGAAGGGATGTTTTCCACACCCGGTGATATGGTAAAAAATTCCATGCAGGAAAAAGTGTAATCCACGCTTGCCTGCAGAGCAAAATTTGTAATCCTCTCTATTTAGTCATATTTAAAATTGCCAGGTGTACCCATCTCTAACCAGACACGTATTGGCTGCACAGAGCCCTCGTCAGTGGTAGTGAAGTGAGCAAGCTGACAATACAGCACACCATATTCTAGTGTTTGTTCTTTGGAATTACCCGGTGAAATACTTTCAATGACGACGGCTTTCTAGCCCTAATCATTGTTGGAATAACTGGGTCTGAGAAACCCGTGCCCTCAGTACCGTGGCCTCCACCACCACGCCGTCCAATGCCGCGTAGCCAAATTCTGGTGGTAGAGGGGACCCTGAGAGAGCAGATCTTTTCACAGGGGTACCACCAGGGCACGACTGCTACCAGGTCCACGAGTTCCGCATACCATGTTTCTTGCGGTCAATCTGGGACTAAGAGAATCACAGGTAGCCCTCCTTCCTGTTTCTCCAGAGCAGCCGGGAAATGAGGAGCTTGCGGGAAGACCTAGGGGTAATGACAACCCGTCCGGGGAGCCATTAGCGCATCTGCTGCTAGTGCTCTGGGATCCCTTGACCTGGCCAGCTAGGCTGGAAGCTTCTGTCTGAAGCGGGATGCCATCGGATCCAGTGACTCCTTTGCTGCAGGTCCCGCCCTGATGGCTTATGTAAGCCACCGCGGTCGCACTGGCATTCCCTCCAGCCGATGTGCAAAGAACTGCAAGGTCCGGACTACTGCTTGCAGCTCCAATACATTTATATAGAGGCCGGATTCCTGCCTGGACCAGGTTCCTTGTGCCACCGGATCCCCCAGCGCGCACCCTCAGCCTGACATGCTGGCGTCTGTAGCCAGCACCTGCCATTGCAGGCGCAGGAACGACCTGCCCTGCTGAATGCGTGGCCAGTCCAACCATCACTGGAGTGACTGCTGAACCCCAGGTGGAATGCTTATCTTCCGATCGAGGGATCATGCCAACCCAAACTGGGCAAATGAAACCGCCTCAGAAAACGAGACCATTAGGCCCAAGACCTTCATTGCATGGCGGATCGCCACCAGTTGCCGTCATAGAAGGGACAGTACTTGCTTCTGCAGCAGCTGGTGTTTTGCCTCCGGGTGAGCCACTCGACCCAGAATCGTGTCGAAGCACCTCCCCAGGTACACCATGCATTGTGCTGGCACAAGAGATGCCTCTTGTAATAAATCAGCCAGCCAAACCTGGAAGAGTGTCCAAGGCAATCTGCAGGCTCTCCAGGTTGTCCCGCTGGGTCGGGGCTTTACCAGGATGTCGTCCAGATATGGCATGGCAACGACCCCCCTGGAATGCACGAATGCCATTACTGCGGTTAAGACTCTTGTAAACACCCTGGGAGCTGTTGCCAGCCCGAAAAGCAACGCTGTGAACTGGAAACCATCCGATCCAGTGCCCGAATCGGAGGAAGCGCTGGTGCGCCTGATGAATGGGGATTTGTAAATATGCATCCTGGATATCTATCGAGGAAAGGAACTCCCCTGCCTCCAAGGATGCGATGACCGGTCGTACAGATTCCATGCGGAAATGACGAACCGCCACCAACTTGATCAATTTCTTTAGAGCCACAATCGGACAGACAGCCACCCTTTTCGGGGACCACCAAAGGATTAGTGTAGAACCCCGCACAGTGATGCTCGGGGAGAGCTTGCACCACCCCCTGCAAAATAGAGAGTGTGGACCGCCTTGAGGATAGCTGCTGCTTTCCCTGGGTCCCTCGGGGTTCTGGGCCGAAAAAAAGGGGGCGGACGTGTGGTTGCATCAGGAACTCTATTGCATAGCCCCTGGACACGACCTCCTGCACCCAGGTATCTGAGACATGAGTCGACCAGACCTGGCTGACCTAGAGAAGCCGACCCCCCACCCTATCCGGAAACAGGTGGGGGCAGTCCCTCATGCGGAGGGCTTTTGGAACTCTTCGTAGGCTGAGGCCCACGCCAAGAGACCTTGGTTTAAAGGAAGTCCTCTTCCTTTATACCCGCTCCTGCGGACCTTTCCTCTCCATCCTGCGAGAACTCGTTCGGCGACAGGGGCAAAAGTCTCTGCTGCGGCAAAAGCGAGCTCCTTTTACCCGTAGAAGTCAACGGGACCTGGGCCTCCCAGGCGGACATGCTGGCTGGGGGCCGCCATCTGACGAGAGCAAGAACATTCAGCTTAGAATGCCCGTTGACCCTCTGAGATGAGCCCGACTAGCTCGGCGCCAAAAAGGCGAGATCCTCCAAAGGGCATATTGATTAACGACCCCTTTGAAGAAGCATCTGCATCCCACGATTTTAACCATAGGCTCCGGCAAGTTGCCATTGATGCTGCAGAGGCCCGAGCCACCTGTTTGGCTGCATCTGCTGTGCTGTGCCTGGCAAATTCCCGGGAGAAGCCCCTTCAAGGACTCCCCCTCGTAACCGTTTTGCCCAGTCAGTAATAGCCTTACTGACCCGGGAAGAGGCAAACACAGGCTTAAGAGCCGACCTAACCGCCTCGAAAACGGTCTTCGCCAACGCCTCGACCTTTCGATCCTTGAAATCCGTGAGATAGGAGGACTCCGCCGTAGGCAGCATAATAGGCTTAGCCAGGCGAGAGATAGGCGAATCAACTAGCGGTGGGATCGACTACTTCTCCTAACTTTTGCGAGAAGAGGTATTTCCCGTCCAAGTAACCAAACTTGGAAGGAACGCTTATCCCGGTGCCTTCCACTCCTTAGATAGGACCCTGTCAAAGGCCTCATGGGCAGGAAAGGTCTTCAGGAAGTGTCTGGGCTGCCTAAAAGAAAAGGATCCCAGACGCCTGTGGCTCTTGCTCAGTGAGCTGAAACGTATCCCCTAAGCTCTCCACCATCGCCGAAAATCTAAGGACCTGATCCTCCTCCATGACAAAGTCTGAGGAGGAGTCAAACCAATCCTCGTCCGAACAGACCTTCTCTGTCGATGATCGACGCGACCTCGTACCCGAGGAGCGCAAAACGGCGAGGAGGATGGAGACCGGGAGGACCGCCGTGAGTCCGGGGGCCTGTCCCGTCTTCGCCGACGGCCGCGCTGCGAGCCATCTCTGTTTCTCTCACATGAACCGGAAGCGTCCTGTGCCAACTTCTCCAAAATCGCACCAGACGCCCGAGTGAGGATCGACCCTGCAAGGGACAAGGAGCGGGCCCACTCCAGCTCGGCCATAAATGGGGGCTGAACGGGGGAGGGGTGCTTTGCACTGTCACTTGTTTCGCTGGGGAGCAGTCTCTACAAAATAGCTCAGCCTGTCCGCATGCGAACTCTAGGGTACGGCGTGAGCAAGCCAAGCGCGTTGCTCTTGCTGTCCCTGGTCCAGCCTTCAGAACTCTGAGGTCGGACATGGTGCTGGGATTTTGACCTGGCAAAAAGCTGCAAACTATCCTCCTCTATGCCAACCGCCGGCAGGAGGGATGAGCAGCAAGAGGGGGAAGATCGCCGCCAGGCAGCTTACCCTGGGTCCTTGTCGAGGTCCGGGGAGCCGCTGAGTCGAGAGCCTGCAGATGCTGAAGAGGCCTCCTGGAACTTTGACTTGTACTGCACACCAGCCTGAGCAAGCACAGCAGCAAGGAGTGGAGGCGCAGGGCGGTCTCAATCTTTGGCGCGCTGTCTCCCAATATGCTGCTTCACCACATCATCCCTCCTCACAATCCTTGAGAGGGAGGGAGGAAGGGAGGGGCCGGAGAGGGGCACCGTGCATCCCAAAGAGGCCACGCCCCCTACGTGCGGCGTCGCGAAGCCACGCCCCCTACGCAGCTAAGCCACGCCCCCTACGCTGCGCCCCGCGAAGCCACGCCCCCATGCGTGCTAGGGCGTGGTCAAGTCGTAGCCACGCCCCCCATCAGTCCAGAGTGTTGCTGCCGCGCCCAGGGCTGCACAGAGGCCCCCTATTGTGCCCCATATGCTGCAGGAGTGCCCCCAATTGCCAGGAGCCAAAGCCCGGGCGGCACTATGTCAATGCGCTGTGCTACTAAGGTGCCTCGCCGGGACACCACCGCGTGTAGCCATACCAACTCAGCATGCTCGTGCCCTGATACCAGCACCAGAACACCACCAGGTAAGCCATCACCCAGAAACAGCCCCCCGCGCTGCCTGCTAGCTCAAAGGGAGCAGAGGGAGAGATTAACCTGCCAGCCGCTGCACTATAATATGGGCACACTAGCGCTTACCCTACGCCATGCCGCGACATACGGGGAGAGCCAAGGGAGGGGGGAAGGGAAGGTCGCCAGCGCATACTCACCTCTTGCGTCCTTGCTGGTGGAAATAGCGGCTCCCCAGTTCCAGCAGCCTACCCCTGTAACATCGCCTGCCCATGGGAAGGGGATGCGGACCTCTGCACCAAACATGGGGGGCTCTCGCTGGCGGGCTACATGCAGATATATATGATCCGGATGGGCCACCTTTTCTTCTGAGGCGGGCCGGGCAAGAAGCAACCTGGACAAACCCGAGGTTGTTCGCCCTCCTCTCCGTTCGGGTTTGATGGGGAGCGTCCTGCCTCTCCGTCTAACCCTGGCCCTTAAAACTAGCCCTAACGGGCACGACCGTCCTCCTTCGAGACACTAAGCTAAAAACTGATTAGCCTGCTGTCGGCAGGAGGGATATAGCCAGAGGGCGGAGCTAACTTTTTGTGCTTAGTGTCGCCTCCTAGTGGCAGAAGCTATATCCCACGGTCTTTGCTGTGTACCCCAATGACACGAGCGAGAAAATACCAATTGCCATGGCCTGTAAGAAGTGTTCTTACAGAATGGCACCTAGATGTTCCCATTCACTGTACAGTCCCCTGAAAAATCAACAATTGAGTAAATGATGAAAAAATTGTAATTATATAATTATCTGTATGTGGAAACTGACTATTTTAAAGCAAAGAACTGTCATTGTTCGCTCGTTTGAACGATTTCTTGCTCCATGTAAAAAGAGCCTAAGACGAACAAAACCTGTAAAAAACTAAAAATTAGTATATGACTTTTTTTGAATAGCAAAATCTCAAATAAAAAAACCCAAAACATGTAGATGAAAAGAAAACGACTACCCTCCTTAGCATTTGAATGTTACAGGTGCTATGATCAGTAATCCTGTGTGGTTGGTGAATAATAAAAAAAAATCTTACTTTTCTTTATCAGTTAAGAGGGGAAGGTTTTCACTGATGAGGCCATAACTGAGTAGAAGGAGGGACTGCGCGGTCATGTCTTCATTGGCTACTAAGCCAAGAACAATTCTACGGAAAACTTCATGCACTTTACGGGCCAGTTTTAAACTTGTGGTTTTCTCCAGCACCTGCAGATTAAGAGCATAGTAAAAGAATCATCTAAATTAGGAAATACATAACTCTCCATGTATGTAGAATGCCATCAGTTAATCAACTATTCCCAGTATTCCATTCACTACAAGTATCTTACCTCTTTCAAGGGAAGGATCAATTTTATAACATGGTCCTTTCCAACAAACTCTGCAAGAAGTTCATATGAGTCATAGCTCTTACTGCTTCGGGCTTCCATGACCTTAGAGACTATTCCCCTTACTTCTTTTTCCTCCGCGATATCACCAAATAGTTCATGATTAAATATCTTTAATAAAAAGAAAATACAAATATTAAATAATAAAAGAGACAAATTTCCATTGTGCCCTTTAAAGGATGAAAACACATTTTTCCATCTCCACCCCTCCTTCACCTAATTGCCCGTTACACTCTGGAGGTTTCATCTGTGTATTGCAGTTACTTCCCTGCAGTGTAGCCCCTTGTCTGATACTTATCAGACACTATAGTGAGAGTGAGTTTTACTTTCACATCTATCCCATGATGCATCAGCACAGCATTAGCTGAGGGTATACCACTGTTGCCAAGGTAACACTAGCTCACTTATATATAGAATAGACACATAATGAATGAATAGTTAGAGCAACATGCTGCCTGATAAGGATCAGACAGGAGGCTGCACTGCATGGAATTAACTCCAGTATACATAAGAGACCTCCAGAGTGTGGGTGAGGGGTGCAGGGATGGAAAAATGTAATTTCACGCAAGTAGATTTAGCCATCAGATTTCAAATATATTACCTGAATCAGAGAGTCCATGCAACCATCCAAGTCTCCACTTTTCAGTCTGGCCTTAAGGTTTTTCAGTAGTAGATTTACTGTAAATGTTAGCACATGAACCTAAAGGTTTACAAGAAGGGGAATCCGCAATTAATCAATTAGAAAATAATCATGCCATTTTATAAAAGTCTTGAATTACTAATAAGATTTTTATTACACTCACTGTAAAATCTCCCTTATCATGCTCATTAGGGGACACAACTGAAGACCACTGGCATAGCCACTGCCACTAGGATGGAAACACTACGCACACCCTTCATGCACAGAATTTTGGAGAGGAAGACTTTAAAGTCTGTAGATAAGAATGCCAGGAGGGTGAGGGCTTAAAGCAAGGTTTTCTATGATCCTGTGCCATTTTCTTGATGTCAGAGGTTTGTGGACTGGAGCGTCGAAAAGAACGAAACTGAGGTTGTTTCTTTTGAGTAGATCTCGTTAAGCTAGACTTGTTCTGGGCTAGATGGGAGCTCTTACAACCTGAGGCCTCAGATGATCTCACCCATTTGGGTGCCGAAGAGTCGAGAATCGACAAAGGGAAGTCCAGTTAATGACTTTTTTTGAATCTGCATCCCAGGATTTAAGCCATAAGGCCAAAGCCCAAACTAAAAGCCTTGGAGGCCTCACAAAACTAAATGTTCCTGCCTGGCCAATTTGTTGCACATCATCTGCCAGTTCTTCCAGAGAAGAACCCGAGAGAATGCCCCGACACAATTGCTTGGCCCATTCATTAGTAGTCCTACTGACCCAGGTAGAAGCAAAAAATAAGAGGGCCAAAACCATCACCTCAACGGATGTTTTGGCTAGTGATTTTAGCTTCTTCTCACGCATGTCCACGAAAAATGAGGCACCCACCATAGGCAAAGTGGTGTTTTTTTTACCAAGCATGACATTGGAGGGTCTATTGCTAGAAATTATGCCCTTTCTTTTCAAACCTTTCCAGAAAGGGGTACATAATCTCCAAGAGCTTTGGTTTTGTGAAATGCTTGTCAGGAAGATTCCACTCCATACTCAGGACACCCTCAAATTACTTGTGAGAAGGAAACACTTTTGGAGAAAGTTTTGGACGTCTGAAAGACTTCCCCTCCAAATGTTCCTGGGGGAAGGGGGCGTGGCCAAGCGGATGGCGGGATAAGCCGCACTTTGGACGGGCTCCCGCGTCTCCTACCTTTCCTGCAGCCCTGAGGCACCGGTGAGCGGCAGTAAAGAAGAGCAGCGTAGCCCATGGGGAAGAGAAGACCCACCCGATCGCAGTCCGGTACTCCGGTCAGCAGAAGCGGCGGAATGGAGCGTTATCTCGGCGGAGCGGGGGAGGCGACTGTGAGGAGCAAGATGGCGCCGGCACCAGCAGAAGCGCGGGAGGCAGATCACCTCCTGCACTCATCAGCGGCTCGGCATGCCAGAGAAGGCGCCCTGCAGATGCCAGATAAGGGGGAACTAGCAGAAGGCAGAGCAGCAAGAAGAGCAAGCAAAACGGACTTCTCCCCACAAGAACAGCTGGAGCAGAGAGGAGGCACACAGACCGAGGGTGCAGTGAGTACTCCGGGCAGCAGCCCCTGCACACAGCACACCCTCCCCTACAGCACAGGCATACATGGCTGATAGGAGTGATAGCCCCTCATGGACACCCTCACATATGCCTAATACCATGGCTAGCCCACCCCCTAAAGAGAATAGAAGCTCTCCACATGATATAGGAGATGAGGAGTGGAAACGCCATATAATGGCGATACCGACAAAAAATGAACTGACTGAACTGTTTCATAAGTTTGAATCTTCCAACAAACAAGTATTAGACAGCATTCGTTCAGATATGCAGCACCTTGGCCACAGAATAGTGCAAATAGAAGACACTCAGGAGGGCACGGCAGCCATACTAGAAACCCACAGACAGGCTATACAAGCCCAGGCCGATCAGATTACAGGTCTTATCATGCATATTGACGACCTGGAAAATCGGAACCGCCGAAATAATATACGAATACGGGGCCTGCCAGAGGAGGTTGAGAGCCAGCAGCTTGAGGAGTGGGCACAGACTTTTTTTCAACAACTACTGAAACGGTCAACGGAGAATCCAGTGGAGATCGACCGAATTCACAGAGCCTTGGGGCCCAGGGCCACAGACCCCAATAGGCCAAGAGATATCATATGCAGAGTGCATTTCTATAAAGACAAAGATGCAATCATTAAAAAAGCCAGAGAAAGAGGAGACCTGCACCATAATGGAAAGCCCATCATATTCCTCCAAGATCTGGCACGCCACACCCTGCGAATGAGAGGAGCCCTCAGACCTCTTTTAACAGCCCTGAAAGCACAGGGGACCCCATATAGATGGGGATTCCCCTTTTCACTGTCCGCCACAAAAGATGGGAAAACAGCTGTTTTCCGCAACATGGGTGACCTACCGAACTTTCTAGGAACTTTGCAGCTACCAATGGTCGCCCTTCCTGATTGGCCCATGGTTCCAACGGCCCTAGCACCCACAGCGCAAGAACAGTGGCAGACCATGCAACCAAAAGCACAGAGATAAAAGAACCCGCACAGAGAGATAAAAGAACCCGCACAGACAGGAACACCTGAACCTATGGGAGCAAACTTTAGGATGACATACTGCCTCCCTTTTGACCCCTCGTAACATCAGTCCAGAATATCCAAGAGACACTAACCCTTTCATCTGTACCTCGGTTGCTCCACGAACAGAAGCAGAGACAAAACGAACATATACCCCATAAGCCACTAAAGTTGGGCCCTGGGAAAAACGGAGCGGGAGTCCACACACCGAGGCGGAAAGGATATGGGACTCTAGGGACTGACTCCGAGTTAAAGAGATCAGACTTATGAGACGCTTATTAAGTTAATAGTTACTAATTGAGGATGCAGATTGTTCTTTTCTCACCTCCCTTTTTTTTTTTTTTTCTTTTCTCTCCGCTCTCTAATGATACGTCTCACTAACCCCGACCTTAACTTCCTTCTCCATTTTCAGACTCTTAAATATAGAACACCACCATACGCTCCCTGGTGCCTCGGGGAATATCCTTTAAGGCCTCAAATAGGGGCCAGCAACAACAAACATATGTTAGATACATGGGTGGGGGACGCGGGGGTTCGGAACACCTCCTTCCGGTACCTCCTTGCTCCCCACACACAGGGTGACCATTCGCACTGTTGCGAAAGCTGGCAAGCTCAAGCTAGCAATTCACCCAGCAAGCATGCGCAACTGCTATGCGCTGCGCAAGGCTTCAACAAACAAGCCTTTCTCACCTTTCTCTTTTCTCTCCCTCTCTACGGGCTTTCTCAAGCCTAACACAACGCCGCCTTCCCGCACACCCGTTTTACACCCACCTATCCACTCCCGACCTCAGCTGAGACACCTCATATCTCAATCAGATGGCTGACATCACCTTTAGCACTTTTAACGCCAGGGGGTTAAACAAACCGGCCAAGAGGGGGCAGATCGTTGACCATTTCCACCGTCGAAAGACAATGATAATCTTCCTACAGGAAACACACTTCCAGGAATCCAAAGTACCGAAATGTAGGTACCGTCATTACACATCGTGGTACCGTAGCACACACCCGACAAAAAAAACAGGAGGCACTTCTATAGCAATACATAAAAGTTTACCACATAAGCTGCTGGCCTCCAAGATAGACAAGAACGGGAGATATCTATTCTTAAAAATCCAAGTAAATGCTGAAATCTTTACATTGGCTAACGTTTATTTCCCTAACCTAGGCCAGAAAAGCTTTGGAACCCGAACGCTGAAGGCTCTGGCGACCTTTGCGAACGGGTCCAATATCATCATGGGAGGCGACTTTAACCTCTGCATGGATCCGGCTCGTGACTCCTCGGGGGGTAAGTCGGGGGCTTCCCCCACAACAACGCACAGACTCAAAACAGATCTAGCTAGCCTTAGATTGGTAGACTTGTGGAGGACACTCCACCCTAGAGATAGGGACTATAGCTTTCACTCACTAGCACACAACAGTTATCACAGACTAGACTACCTTTATATATCACATAGCCTATTAGACAGAAAACCCTCCTCATCCATAGGCTCCTTTGTGTGGTCGGACCATGCTCCAGTCTGGGGATCATTGGGGACAGGACAGAGGAATAAACAGAGCCCAGAATGGCGCTTAAATGACAACCTACTGGACGACGTGGTATGTCTACAAGAAATACAGCTGGCAATAGACTCCTTTATAGCCAACCATGCTACAGATACAACCGCAGCCCCTGTGAAGTGGGAAGCCCTCAAGTGCGTATTACGGGGAATCTTTATATCGCACGGATCCAGAATTAAAAAGCTGAGGTCCACCAAACTAGAGGCCCTATTGACCCACTTAAACACACTTGAGTCAACAAATAAAGCGACACCCGCTGCAGACACTGCAGCAGAGATCTCGGCGACTAGAACAAACATCCTTAATATATTGGAGCAAACCTCTCTCTGCCAACGTGACAGAGCTAGAGGAAGGTTCTATGAATATGGGGACAAGTGCGGTAAGGGACTGGCTAGAGCATTAAATCCTAGACCACCTCAAACCTACGTCTTCACTATAGATAAACCAGGAGAGGGATTGGTCCACGACAATACCAGGATCCTCGAGAGCTTTCACGCATATTATCAGAAATTGTATAATTTAGATAAAGAACAGAACAACACTGAAGGGGATCATAGGAAGGAGAGAGAGACATACATAGCAACCCATGCCCCTAAGAAAATATCCCACGAAGACACGATGGCATTAGAGACCGATTTTACAATGCAGGACTTGGAAGAGGCGGTCGGGTCATTGAAAATCGGTAAAAGCCCAGGCCCAGACGGGTTTACACCCCGCTTTTATAAGACATGTATAGGACGCCTGGCCCCCCTAATGTTGGAAGCATTCAACACAGTTTCTAGAGCATCCCCCTTTCCGGCGCAGGCGCTGCAGGCGGTTATAACAGTCCTTCCAAAGCCTGGGAAAGACCCGACTAATTGTGGGAGTTACAGGCCAATATCGCTTCTAAATGTTGATACTAAATTGTTTGCTAAAATGTTAGCGAGCCGCCTGGAGCGCCACATACCAACCCTGATACACGGGGACCAAGTGGGATTTGTCCCCGGAAGGGAGGCAGGGGACAGTACAATCCGTACATTGGCACTCATATCGAGGGCCGCAAAGGCGGATACCCCACTCTGCCTTCTTTCGGTCGATGCCGAGAAGGCCTTTGACAGAGTGGACTGGGGTTTTCTGGAGGCAACGTTAAAACAGATAGGGCTGGGCACAAGGTTCCTAGAGTGGATAATGGCACTTTATAATAATCCGTCAGCAAGAATACGAGTTAATGGGAAATTATCCAATCAGGTCCAGATTAGGAACGGCACGAGGCAGGGCTGTCCCCTGTCTCCCTTTCTTTACATCATTGTGATGGAGACCCTGGCCAACGCTCTTAGAACCAATTCCGACATTCGGGGAATGCAGGTGGTCACAAGCGAGCAGAAAGTCGCCCTTTATGCTGACGATCTGCTACTCTACATATCAAACCCAAGGATAGCCTTACCCAATATTTTAGAAGAGTTTCGGAGATTCGGCCGCCTCTCCAATTTTAAGGTAAATTTAAGTAAATCGGAAATTTTGAATATTAACATACCTGACAATGAGGAGAGGGATTTGGGAAGTGCCTTCCCGTTCAGATGGAAAAAAAACGGGATCAAATACTTAGGCATAACAATTACGCCAGACATAAAGGATCTATTCCAAACAAATTATAAACCACTCCTAGTAAAGCTCGAAAAGGATCTAGAGGGGTGGCGGGCAGTATCCCTCTCCTGGTTTGGCAGGATTAGTTCCATAAAAATGAATGTCCTCCCTAGGCTATTATACGTCCTCCAAACCATTCCCATCAGACTCCCAGGGGCCTACTTAAGTAAAATAAGGAAACTAATAATGAGATTCATCTGGGGCGACAAAAGACCGAGACGTAGTTGGAGGGCCCTGACCGGCCCCAGGGAGAGTGGAGGAATGGGGATTCCCAATATCGCACTCTACTACAAAGCATCACTGACTAGAAGGGTACTGGAAATAGTGCGGAGTAGATCTCAGAAACGTTGGGCGTCAGCAGAACAAGACTCAGTCTCATACAGGGGACACGGCCTAATCTGGATACCAGGAAATGGGAAACATAAAAGTATGGGACTGTCCCCATTTATGGAAGAAATACTGACAGCATGGGTGGGACCCGCAACAAAGGCAGGTTTGATAAAGAGACCAGGACCACTGACCCCACTGGTGGGAAATATAGACCTCCCAACATTTTACAACGGCTCCCCGGTAGCAAACCTCTTGGTGAGTGACCAGACAGAGGAAATCCCTAGAATCAAAAACATGCTTGGGGGAAACGGAATAAAAACACTAGGAGAGATCCTGGAAGGCAGGGACGCACCAGCTGGAGCATGGTTCCAATACTTCCAAATATGCCACTACATTAGGACACTAGGGGGACCGACATTGCTGGGAACAGGCACGACATCCTTCGAAAACAAATTTATACTTAACAAAACAGTAAAGGGTAGGGTATCAGAGCTATATCAATTCTTACTAGCAGAGAATAGCCAAAGAAATGGAGCTGTGCTGGAAAGAGAATGGGAAAAGGAGCTCGGACGCTCTCCCCCCGAGGAGTCATGGAGGAGAGCCTACACGCTAACACATAAAATTATCATTTCAAGCAAGCTACAGGAGCTAAATTATAAGATTCTGACAAGGTGGTACAGGACCCCCGCTGAGCTTGCCAGAGCCTTCCCACAATATCCAGACGCCTGCTGGAGATGCTTAAAAGAAAAAGGTACCTTCATCCATATCTGGTGGTCGTGCTCATTGATCTGCCCCCTCTGGCAAGAGGTTGGTGAACTCTACTCATGGGTGAGTAGACAAAATATAAAACTGACACCTGAAGTAGCGCTATTGTCGATGTTCCCTGGTCCCCTGACACGAGTCAAAAAATCGCTATTACGATTTTTTGTCATAGCCATGCGCCAAATAATTCCCAGGAGATGGAAATCCCCATCACCCCCCACAAGAGTGATGTGGATTGAAGCATTAGATAACATCCAACACATGGAAGAAACATGTGCAAGGGATGAGATGAGGCATAGCAAATATCTGTCAACCTGGTCCATGTGGATCACTCTCCGTAACACACCGGAGATGTCGACGTGGGTCACAAATGGCAATACACCCCCCCATCCCCCCACTCCCCCACTGATAAACCCAATCAGCTAACCAAAATTAAGTCTCAAAATCTGTGATGGTTATCTCAAGGGTAAATAGGTCGGACCCCTCCCCCCCATCCTTCCTTATCCTTTCTTCTTCCCCTCTATCCTTCTCATTTCTAGAATTCTAAATAATAAATGTTATTTTTTATAGATAGTTAATGCCAAGGAAGTTACACTAAGACAAGTTTATTCATCTATCCGGTTTAAGGTCTTGGTATACAAAGTTGACATAAAGTAGTAATGTGATGTTATCGGATAATATTTGGTGTCATCAAATGTTGATTGAACAGTTTTCAAAAAATAAAAAACACATTTTGAACAACAAATGTTCCTGGGTCTGATTCTTTCACCTGAAGGGTATCCTTCACGGCACTATTAACCTATTGACTAGAGAAGACAACTGTCGACAATTATTCCTCATTCAAGTCAGAATCTGAGGGGGACTTGGGACACCTCACTTTCAGAGTGGAGATTGTTCGGAGCTTTCCTTCAGAGACTTGTCCCAGGAGGCTGGAGGGTATGACGAGGCTTATGACTGTGGATTGCTGTGAGTTAGATGGCAAAAATCGCTTTCTAGTTCTTCCACAGGAGGGGGTCACATACGGAGGTGGATGATGGGATGTCTTGTGTAGAATATCAATGACTGCTTTGACACTTCAGTAAAATCCAGCATAACCCATAACAGGCAGTGCATGCCCATTTCGGTTTAGCAGCTAAATGGGTTGGGACAGGGGGTGGACCAGTAGACAGATCAATGATAGTCTAAACCTGTCTCCTCTAACTGCTTTCTATGGAGACATGCTATTAGCATGGAAATTTGGTGTTACAGCGAGGGCATGCAAACTGCATAGTTCTGGCTATGGTCTGTCTGGAGCCTTCTGCTCTAGGGTCAGACATGGCACAACTGCAATCTGCCAACTACTAAAAGGTGCTGCAGAGGCAACAGAGAAAAGAAGAGCTATCCATCAGGCAGTGCTTACCCCATCCAAAGCAAGTGGCCCAGTCAGGATAAATAAAGAGCCCACGAGTGATACCACAGGGCACAGCAATGAACAAAAATGTAAACAGAGGCCTCAAAGGAAGAAGAAAGGACCTAAAAGTGGGCACTGTACCAAGGGAGCGTGGGAAAAAACAAGATTTGGTAAGAACTTACCGTAAAATCTCTTTCTCGTCTTGTTCATTGGGGGACACAGCTCTGACCTTGAGTATAGCTTCTGCCACTAGGAGGCGACACTAAGCACAAAAGTGTTAACTCCTCCCACTAGCTATACCCCTCCTGCAAGCAGCATGCTAGCTCAGTTTGTATGCAAGCAGTAGGAGCAGCCAGTAGGATACAACATAGATAATCAACAACAATACTCACGAACTGTAACTCATTCCAACACCGTGTGCGACTGCACCGAGGACCCTCCCCTAGGGAGTAAACGTCACAGTTCCAATACCAGACTGGGTGGGTGCTGTGTCCCCCAATGAACAAGACGAGAAAAAGATTTTACGGTAAGTTCTTACCAAATCTTGTTTTCTCATCTGTTATCATTGGGGGACACAGCTCTGACCTTGGGACGTTCTAGAGCAGTACCCAAGGGGGCGGGAAATTATAAGAAATCGCATGTGTAAGGAAGCAATCTGTCCTTCTACGACCAGCGTTAATGGATGGCTAGGTATCCCGCATGCTCAGACAGAGCCTAAAGGGGCCTAAGTAACAGCCCCATCCACCCTCTGAGGGAAGAAAAAAACAGAACCCATACAAGGAGCTTCCGACGAGGCACACGCCTTCCGAATAATACGGCCAGAGAATATGACCTTGCTGGCATAGTCGCCCTGAATTGCTGCAAGGCAGAGTCATTGTAAGGAGTCCACTCTGGAAACGCAGGGATCCAGTCGGAGTTGCCGGGATTACCGGCAGCGTGACTGAAGCATGCTACCTGCACGAGGTACTCTGGCGTAGTCAACCGAGAAACCTGTCCTTGGAACTACCGAGAAGGTGCCCGATACCTCACCGAAGTGGATCCTGATACCAGCGGTAGGCCATACAGCGGGTAGATAACGACCGTTTCCTGTACCATCCGTACCCAATAGGCATCCGAAGTTGGAGCTGTGAAGCCATAGTTGCCGAAACATCAGGGTTGTGGGCCTTCTACCAGGCGACTTAGTTGTAAAGTCAGGTCCCGTATACCTCCAGGTATTCGATCTCAGCTACGCCGTCCCTCCGTGATGAAGGGACATTCGACTCCAGACGCCAGTGGAGAAACGACCTGTTGAGATATGCAACCGTCTCATGCTGGACTCCTGTGTTGACCACGGTTGGAAGGCCTGCCGTATGACCTTGATGCTGTATATGCTGACAGCCTCCGTCCATGGCGTCGGCTGTCTGATTAGCTGTAACTTGAAAAAGGGTCGTGAGAGGAAAAAGTTTGGTTCCATGATTCTGCAACAATGCCCACGGCGTCCGCCTCTGCATGGCCCCATGGGCTAGCTAGGACATCTGCCCATTTCGTGATCAACTAGGGCTGGCCCCGTGCTGGGATGCAATGTAACCGTGTGACTCCACTGGGTACAGAAAAATTGACCGCACAAGGCAGCAAGGGTACACTGGTCCGAGACTCACTGATCCCTTTGAGGAAACCTCCACAGTAGGGATGGAGGAACCCTAAAATTGCAGACAGTACAAGTATGGACTGTCTTACGCTGTCCTGCAAGTCATAATGCAGGGAGAGCAATGCAGGAGGATCGCGAGTCGCCGGATCTGTCCACCTTAACCCCATTGGACGTTTTACCTTCCTATACAATCAGTCTCGCAAGTGACTAGGAGGGCCTAGTTTGCTGAGGATCAGCGCTCTACACCTGAACCAACACTAGTGACCGTTTAGAATACCGAGCACTCCTACGGTCAGTCTCCCCATCCCCAATGGGAGGAACGTGGCCTGTTCTGCACCCCACCAAGGTCCGCAGGAGCTCTGTCTCCTGCAGAGAGCTATCCACGTCCTACTGACACGGCTGTAGAACTAGCAGTCAATCATTCCTAGAGAGTACACATGCCTTGTGGTTCAGAGAACGCCCGAAAGAAACGAACTCGGCATTACAAAGCGCCACCGGAGGGGCGCCCCGCGTCACTTCTGTCTGTGGCAGGGGCATAAAAAGTATGCGGCTCTTCTGTCATCGTAGATCGCCCTAAGCTGCCTGTAGGAAGCTGCAGGTGGGAACTCCAGGGAGGCTAGCCGTTATGAAAAACGTCTGGAGCGTCAGCTTCTGTGGGGTGGAGGCGAATACGACGTGTTCGACGGCTATTTGACTTCCTTAAGGGTTTTGGGCTGTATACTGCTGCCTTAACAGCTTGCTCCACACAAGGCCCAATACATGTTGTCCATAAGGTGACTAATTTTTTGGGGAATGCAACTCTCGTACAATAGCGAGACCACATACCAGTCGTGGTACTAGTTGGGCCCTGTCCGCGTGCTATCCCGGCATCGGACCTAGCGGTCTGGTTGCCTGCAGGGAAAAGCGGGGGGCTAGCTGTAAAGCCAGGGCAACCAGCTCAGGCCTAACATCAAGGCCGCGGTACCGCTGATAATCAGCTTGTAGACCAGTACGGCAGCAGAGAGCGCACTTGATATGCGGCTCTGTCTCGGACTGCGACCAAGGGTGCAGGAAACTACTGAGGGGACAAAGCTGACGCCTGCTCAAACCAGTGTATGCGCTGCTTCGGGCATTGAAGTATCCCCAGTCTCAGCCGCCTAGGGTACCGCCGACAAGCAGCTTGAACCCTGTTGTACGTAGGGCAAGATATTCTCCGGCTGGATGTAGTCTCGTTCCTTAACGAGAGCGCACCTAGTATGTGACCGTTGCCGGCCGCTGTCATCGTGTCCTCCTGGACACGGACACTGTGGTGCGATTGTCTGTAGAGGAGTTCAACCGGATTCGGGACAGACATGAGGAAAAATGAGTCCAGAGACTCCCTGTGCAAGTACTGACAAGAGATCGCATACTGTTATCTGTAAGACGAGATTCTCTCTGCTTAATCTCGAACTACAGCGCGAGCGCACTTGGTGTGTGGCTCTGGCCGCCCCACCAGCATGTCCTCCTGGACGCGGACACTATGGTACATGTGACTGCGGGGGAACCACAGGGGAGCTGCCGACATGTAAGGCTCAACCCGCTGTGGAGCAGACATGGGGAACGATGAATCCAGTCAGTGAGCCCAGAGTAATGCTGACAAGAGTTCGCACACTGTTGTCAGTATATATAGAGCTGTAGCGAGAGCACATCTGGCATGTGGCTCTGGCCGCCCTGTCCGCGTGTCATCCTGGAATTAGACACCGCGGTACTGCTGGCTGCAGGGAACTGCAGGGGGGCAATGGGGGAGCTTCTGTCAGGCAACGCTCAACCCGGTCCGGAGCAGATATGGGTAGCTGTGCGGTACTCCTTCTGTTATGGAAGGGGTAATAGGGGCGCTATAAGCGACCAGGGAGCCACCGATAGTCTGTGTGTAGTACGGAAGGGGTCCCGGCGACCTCTGTTTCGCTGAGAGGATTGCGTAAGGTGGGGTCAGCTGCTGCCTGCAGGCAAAGCGGGTCGCACAGTAGCATTATACGCCCGCCTATGGGAAAAATTCAAACGCCCGCTTGGCGGGAAAATTCAAACGCCCGTTGGCGTCTGCATGCCACAGGCGCGGGTGGCCGGCGGCACAGCAGCCGCGGGCGGCCAGCAGCACAGCAGCCGCGGGGGGAGACATCGCGGGCGGCCAGCGCCACATCCGCCGCGGCCGCTGAACAAGTAGCCGCCGCCGGCCGGCAACACAGCAGCCGCGGAGGGGACAGTACGGGCGGCCAGTGGCACATCAGCCGCGGCCACCCAACAAGTAGCCGCGGGCGGCCCCAACAAAATGGCCACGGGTGACCGGCAACACACCAGCCGCGGCCGAGTCCGGCCGGAAGTGCATAAGCCGCAGCCGTCCTGAAGTGGGCGGCCGCCGGCAGCACATCAGTCGCGGCCACAACCGCGCCAAGTTTTAAAAAAGGCCGCCCACCATACTGCCGCGGCATATAAGCCGCGGGCGCCGACCAAGCGGGCGCCCACCAAACAGCCGCGGGCGCCCACCAAACAGCCGCGGGCGGCAGCATAAACATCGGTGCTGCGGGTGCATTAGCCGCAGCCGCCCTGTAACAGCGCAGCAGGCGGCATAACTAGCAGCGCAGCGCAGCTAACAAGCAGCGCAACGGGAAACAAGTAGCGCAGCAGGCGGCATAGCAAGCAGCGCAACGCACATCGGGTGGCAATAACAAAATAAACCCACATACTTACCTCTTGACTGAGGTAGGGTGGCTCCCAGGCTCCAGCAGAGCTTCTCCCCATCATCGCCTGCCTTTGATGAGGCAGTGGATGCCGGACCACAAATAAAGGGGGCTCTATGGCTGGCGGGTCACACTCAGTTTGGTGGCCGAGTGTGCCTCCTTTTTGTTCAGAGGGGGCCTGGCAGACAACAGAGGGCTACATATCACCTCTGTTCGCCGCCCCTCGGTGGGTTAACGGGGAGAGTCC
Organism: Eleutherodactylus coqui; assembly: GCA_035609135.1. Taxonomy (NCBI): domain Eukaryota; kingdom Metazoa; phylum Chordata; class Amphibia; order Anura; family Eleutherodactylidae; genus Eleutherodactylus; species Eleutherodactylus coqui. The sequence goes on along the minus strand of CM069406.1, from coordinate 102,956,130 downwards.
TGCCTCCTCGTTATGCCCTAGCCTTCCGGAGAAAAAAAAAACTGATAAAAATAAATAAAAAATAGTCTCAGCAGGGGAGACAGTCCTGCCTCCTAGACACTAAGCTAAAAACTGAGCTAGCATGCTGCTTGCAGGAGGGGTATAGCTAGTGGGAGGAGTTAACACTTTTGTGCTTAGTGTCGCCTCCTAGTGGCAGAAGCTATACCCAAGGTCAGAGCTGTGTCCCCCAATGATAACAGACGAGAAATTAGGAATCCATAGTTATGGCATCCAAGGCCCTGATTTGAGGGGAGGACAGGAAGACCCTCCCCAGGTGAGTGATAGGCTGAAAAGGTGCCTCTAGGTATTCTCCCTGAAAAGAAGAGGCTACTGATTGGCCACGCAGCGCTTGTTCACCTTCGCCCTAGAGAGAAGCTGAGCTAGGCCTCAGACCCCAGCCTGAAATCATACAGGGCCCTGCAAGGTGTTAACCACCCGCTCCACCTCCCCATGACCTTCTGAGCGTGACCCACTATTAGATGCTGCTAACCTTTCCCCAGACGGGTAATACAGAAGATGGAAGCGGTAGCCGGAAGCGCGGGCTGCTCCAATGCTGCGAAGTAATGGGGAAGAAGGGGCAGTAATTCCCACCAGGCTTTACAAGCTGTTGGATGCCCAATGAAAAAGGCATGATTCTTGGATGCACGCATAACCCTTTAAAAGGCAAGTTAGGCCAAAGAGTCCACAGTGGACTGGTGACTGAGATAAAGTAGTAGTAGAAGGGGAAGCAGAGGCTGCAGGACCTGTGGTGGTATTGGGGCACTGCCACTGGGGGTGAGGGGAGTGCGTGGAGAGAAGTAGCCCAAGAAGGGAGAGTGCTGGAGGCCGTACCAGGCAGAATGAACCTGGTAGAGAGAAGGGGAATGTGTCTGTCTGTATAATTACCCCTCTGCCATACTCGCCTATAAAGCAAGGATGGTGGTGGTTCTCCAGCAGCATGCATCCCTATAATTGTCAACCTTTGAAGAGTGTGTTCTCCAGTCAAAAAGGGCTGTTGGGTCGTGGTCCACTTAGCCTGTGGACTGTGCATCCTTGTCTCCTGAGAGTAGGGCATACAACAGGGTAATTGACTTAATGCCGTTAGTCCTCCTCAGTGGAGTAACAGGAAGAGTCTAGTGCTAGCCCTGTATTCCCAGGTTCAGAAACGGACACCAGCTGAAGTTCAGCGAAGGAGGACGTCTGCCTCTTACGGACACCAAATAAAACTGATTAGCTCTTTACCTGCAGGAGCATAGCTGGTAGGAGCTAACATTTTTTTTGCTTAGTATCTGCCTCCTAGTGGGAATAGTTATACCCACGGTCTTCAGCTGTGTTCCCCAATGACACGGTCGAGAAATATGTTTTTTTTTTTAATGCACCATGACTTGCATGTTATACGCAATTTCCAGCAATTATTACCTGGTATCCTTTAACTAAGGCGCTCTGCATTTCTTTTACCACATAGTGTAGATAACTAGGCCCAAGTGTTTCTAGGATCTTAATCAAAGTATTTCTTGCAATGTCGCGAATTTCTTGTGCTCTGTTTCTCAGCAGAAAACACAGCTTTAAGAGGATGCTGGAAAAAAGAAAAGAACAGAAAACTTAGATAAGAGAACTTGTTACATATAAGATTAGAGAGGACCTGTCACCTCTCCTGACTTGCCCATTTTAGTACTTTGTTTTTCTCAATAAATAATAATCCTGGATCCTAATTTCTTAGAATGCTACATTGTGCTCAGTTGTTTATAAATACAGTAAATTGATAACTGGGTATTACCATTTACATTGTCAAAGGGGTGTCCCTACTACAATCAGCACTGAATGGCCATTGTTGGACACCCCCAACTGGTTATATTTAGCTGTCAATTCGTTCCTACATTTCTAGGCGCAACAAAATAGGAATCGAATGAAAACAGAAATTAAGGATGCGGTTCTTTTTTTTTCCCCCATTTTCTCCCCCCCCCCTATCCTTTTAAAAATCATAACTCCTTTATTTATCCATCGATCTAACTGTATAAGGGCTTGTTTTTTGCAGGGTGAGTTGTATTTTTCAATGGTACTATTTAAAGTACCATATAATGTACTGAAAAACTTTTAAAAAATTCTAAGTGAAGTAAAGTGAAGAAAAAAAATGACATTCTACCATCCTTCAGTGCGTCTTGTTTCTACAGCACAAAAGCTGGAACAAAAACGACATAACTTTATTCTATGGGTCAGTACGATTACTATGACACCAAACTTGTATAGCTTGTTTTTTTGCTGCAGTACTTGTATTTTTTTTCAAAGACATTTATTTTTTTAAATTATTTTCTGCGTGCAATAGCTTTATTATTCTGTCAACATAATTGTGCGAGGGCTCGTTTTTTGTGAGACATCCTGTAGTTTATGTTGGTACCATTTCAGAATACATACAACTTTTTAATCGCTTTTTATTGCATTATTCTGGGAGACAGGGTGACCAAAAAAGTGCATTTCCTTATTTTATTTTATTTTTTTTCGGATGACGTTCACCGTGCGGGGTAATAAATGCACTATTTTGATAGATCAGACTTTTACAGACACAGCAATACTAAATATGTATTGTTTAATGATGTTTGGGTGGGGCTGTACGGGACCCTCAAACCTCAGGGGATTTAAATGCCGCTGTCATAATTGTCAGCAGCATTTAAAGGGTTAATAGCGCTGATCAGCTGCCCGGCTGATTGCAGCTATTGCCCGCAGGTGTCAGCTGTAATAAACAGCTGACGCCCGTCCTGTATGAAGAGAGGTCGCCCCGTGATCTCTCTCCATAATGCCCCGACACTGCAAAACGTAAATGTACGTCATGGAGCGTTAAGGGGTTAAAGAAAATATGATTCAGAATTATTTCATTGAAAATACAATTAGTTACTAAAACACAAATGTCAGAGAACAGACAGGTCCTCTTTAAAAGTAGCAGAAAGCAAGTATAATGTATCAGTCTTGTGTATCAATCTACAAAAATGTATGATGAGATTTATTATTTTTACCAAGAGCAGTACTGCACCCCCCGCCCATACAGCCCTCACTACTCCCAGAGGCTCAGATTGTAATATACACCCAGTTATACTCTGTCATCTATTAAAAAAAAATACGTTAATCCTAAAATGAGAAAAAAAAAATGTAATAAAAAAACCTGTGCTCATCTGAGCATTGAGGCAGAGAAGCACTCTGGCATTGGTATAAAGGCAGCAAAGGGTGGGTGAAGAATACCACCACAACAAAAAAAGACAACAATGTCCTCCTAAACTTTGCATTAAGTTTCCATGTTAAAGAAAATAAATAAATATATATATATATACACACACACTTTTTTTTTTTACTGAATGTCTGAGAGATGCCTCCAATGGATGCCATTTGTCACCTATAGGCATGTTAAAATCAAAAAAGGCACATGCAAACATGTACACTGATCCCTCGCTATATCGCAGTTCAATGATTGTGACTTCAGTGCATCGCGGATTTTAGATAGACCATATATAATTCTGTTTTCGCTGAGTTTTTCGCTATATTGCAGAATTTTGCGGTGCATACAGGTAATACAGTAAGCCACTAGCGCTTGCCAATGTGAGATTGTACAGGCACACTATTGGCTGCTGGAATGTGTTCTGTATCCTGGGTGCTGAATGGCTCACTGATCGTAGCATGCCGTTCGTTGTGTGTAAACTGCCGTCGCTAAAAGCGCTGGATTCGTTCACTTTAACGATTGTTTGTCAGTTCATCCGACAGATTGATTTGTGTAAACAGAACGCCGCTACTTCGCTGATTTTCCCGTATCGCGGGGTCTCTGGAACGGGATCACTGTATAGTTTTTGTTTTGTGCATGGACACATCTGTAGGTTTTAGCAGTGACTAGAAAGTTTTTATCAGTTTAACCTAATACCTTGGTAGGTAGGATTCCATAACCTCTTTTGGAAGTGTTTGCATTAACTTGATTAAAGCAAATGCCACTGGAACGCGGACCACTTCATCTTCATTAACTACTTTGGTTTTCACCATTTTGTGCTCATCATCCCTTTTAACCTGTACAGGACAACAAATGATGCTACAATGAAAAATTGCTATATGCAGAAAATCTTTAAAAGTAAATGATTTGTACATCAATTTGATACAATTTTCAAATAAGCAATTGTTTCTGGTTTAGAAGATTTGAAAATACACCAAAGTTATTACCACATTTTCAAAAGTGGAAACCACCTGCGCACACTCAGGAATCGCTGGGCAGTTTAAAGGACAACGCAGATTTTTCCTATGTGGATAAGTGAACCAACATTTAGGACAGTTGTCCCCGCACAATGCGGTATCCCATAGCGAAGCTCCGCCGCGGGAGCCACCCAGGAGCAGGAGCCGCTGGTGAATCTCCACCGGTCAGCCCCATCTAATAGATAGGCTGACCGCGGAGAATTGGGGCACTTCGCAGCATGCTGCGAATTGCCCACCGTGAGCGGAGAATCGCAATGATTCTCCGCTCGTGGACAGGTGCCAGTGCTTTCCATAGCAATGCTATGGGAAGCGTTGGCTGGCGAGATTTGCCGGCGGTTTACCGCCGACGAATAAACTGCCGTGGACAGGGGGCCTTACTGTGTCGCTGTTAATAATATTACAGGGCCATTTCAATCTTAGCAAGTTATCCCCTATCCACAGGACAAGTGACAACTTGCAGATAGGGGAGGTCTGAATGCGGTTATCCATGTGGGTAGGGGATACAGCAGTCAGACCTCCCAGGCTGAGATGAGACAACCAAGCCAAGAAATGTTTAAAAAAGAAAAATATAAAGAATGATGACAAAGTCCTAAGAAAAAAGGGGATACCACAAAAGGGATACTGATGGAACATCTAAACCCAACCTTATCCTATGATCTTAAACCTTATCCTGGGAGTTAGACTGAAAATCAGAACACCAACCTTTGCATCAAGACACTTCTGCAGTTTTGGTATTAAGTTATTTGTCACAGTCTTCTGAATGTGACTAATAAGTGATGCCAGGTCTTCTTTGTTTCTTGGAAGAGAGGTCACCTCCTGCTTATTTTTGGGATTGTTGCCTTGCTTTTCACAAGGAGTCTCATTCTCATTATTGGCGGGGGCCGCACCCTCCTGAGTGTCCATCTGTTCTTCCTCTTCCTCACGCTCAACCTCCATTAACTCTTCCTCCACATTGTTCTCTGACTCTGTTATACCTATAACAACCAACCAACAAGGACAGCACCATTATACCAAGTAGTCGGAGACAAAAAAATCTTACCTGTTAGAGTTGAGTGTATGTAAAGGCTGCAACATTTCCTATAACATAAAAGATGCTTACCAGTTTTACTGTCATGTATCTTAGTTGCTTGAAGTTGCCTCTCCATTGTCATGTAATCAAAATGAAACGCATCGAGCACCGTCACCAGTAAGCTGTACGGAAGACAGTTTATATAATCGAAACAATTCTTACATATTTCACATTTGTGCACTACCTTACAAGTTTTCAAAACCCCTTAAAGACAGGACCATAACAAGGTTTTTATGGCAGCCATTAGGATTTCATATTCTGTAGAACAGTTGAAAATGTCCTAAGTCACCCCAGAGTGGGAGCTTGACTCTTTTCAGAAGGCTGCGCACGTGTATAGAGATTAATGGAAATGCACGGACACAACCTTCTGAAAAGAGTCCAACTGCTGAGCACACGCTCACTTTGCTGTGGGACACCACAGGAACAGGGGGCTGGGCAAGAATGAAAAGAGGCTCCCCAGACTCTACATCACCTAAACTATAAGCACCATAACGAATTATATGATGCTTACAAATTACCTTTAACCCCCTTAAGGACACGGACCTTTTTTTTCCATTTTCAGCTTTTCGCCCCTGCTTTTAAAAAAAATCATAACTTTTACTTAACCATCGACGAAGATGTCTGAGGGCTTAATTAATTTTTATGGGACAGGTTGTATTTTTCAAATGGTACTATTTAATGTACCGAAAAACTTGGAAAAATAAAGTTATGGCTGTTTTTTTTTGTCGACATATTTGTGCAAGGGCTTATTTTGTGCGGGACATGCTGTAGTTTCTGTTGATATCATTTTGGAATACATATGACTTTTTGATCTTTTTTTAGAACATTTTTCTTGGAGAGGAATGACCAAAAAAAGCTCAATTCTGGTGTTTTTTTTATGACATTCATCGTGCGGGGTAAATAATGTGATACTTTGATAGATCAGACTTATCAGACTTTTTTGGACACAGCGACACCAAATATGTATTTTTGTTAGATTCTTTTATTACAAATACGGCAAAAGGGTTTTTTGTTTGTTTTTTTAACCTTTTATTACTTTTTTTTTTTTTTAATTACCGTATATACCGGCGTATAAGGCGACGGGGCGTATAAGACGACCCCCCAACTGTCACCTTATACGCCGGTATACAGTGGAGAAAAAAAAATAAATTCATTACTCACCTCCCACGGCGTTCTGTCGCGCTCCGGCAGGATGTCGCTCGCTCCGGCAGGCTGTCGCTCGCTCCTCGTCCCCGGCGCAGCATAGCTTTCTGAATGCGGGGCTTGAAATCCCCGCTTCCAGAAAGCTAATACACACTATTCAATGACATCATTGAATGGGTGTGATTGCTAACACGTGCGCCTTCAGCCAATCACAGCCATTCAATGATGTCATTGAATAGTGTGATTGGCTGAAGCCACGTGTGCTTTAGCCAATCACAGCCATTCAATGCTGTCATGGCTGCCGGCGTGTGTATTAGCTTTCTGGAAGCGGGGATTTCAAGCCCCGCATTCAGAAAGCTATGCTGCGCCGGGGACGAGGAGCGAGCGACAGCCTGCCGGAGCGAGCGACATCCTGCCGGAGCGCGACAGAACGCCGTGGGAGGTGAGTAATAAATTTATTTTTTTTTTACACTTTTTTTTTTTTGTATTACCGGCGCATAAGACGACCCCCGACTGCAGAGCAGATTTTTCGGGGTTCAAAAGTCGTCTTATACGCCGGTATATACGGTAATAGTAAAACTTTTGTAAACTAATTTTTATTTATTTTTTTTTGGTCCCCAGAGACAAGAACTTTTGCTGCTTTGATCGCTCCTGTAGTATGATGTAATGCCATAGCATTACTTCATACCGCGATCAGACATGGATTGATAGGCGCTCTGCAATGGCAGCCCTGGGGCCTTTCAGACAACCCCATCCGTGAGGGCATTTAAAGGTTTAACAGCTCCAATGAGTGGCGCAGCTTATTGTAGCTGTTGCAGGCAGGTGTTGTCTGTATTAAGGAAAAAAAACAGAAAAACAGCTGGCAGCCACATTGTATGGAGAGGGATTGCCCCGCGACCTCCCGTCATACCCCGAAGCTGCAGGACATAACTGTACGTCCTGTAGCGTTAGGTGAGCCCAACAATATCAATGCAATTCTGAATTCAAAGTGTATACTTGCTTTTTCTAACAAGGAAATGAATTAAATTGCTACAAACTATTAAAATATTCATTATTTCTCCTTTATAGGCTCAATTCTAGGGAAACTACTCAAAGGAAAAATAAACAAAACAAAACTATCCAACCATACCTGACTCCCAGTTTTTGATTGATTTGTCCCACTTGGAGCACATGAATGAAATGTTTTAAATGATACATGTATGCGGACCAGGACAAGCTTTTACATACTGAGCCAATCATTTCCACTGAGGCATTGATCATATTTTCATGCTGAAACACAAGAACCCAAAAGTGAGAGGATTATATAACAAATGTAGTAGTTGTCGCCCAACTTTCCCTAAACTCTCAAAGATATAAATGTGTATTTTTCGCACATACACTAAGCAGGCCTCTGGAAGCATTAGCAGCCAAGACTATGCAGTAATGATTCTAATTAAACAATGGTATGGCTGTACCTAATATAAGAGCGGCTTATATAGGAATGCAGCTTTTACTCAAAGCTTACTACAACCAATCCTGTAGAATTACCACACACCTTATGCATTTTCTCATTGAATATAGTGCTGGTCGCATACGGCATTATGTAATTTTGCAGAGATTTGGAGGACAGTACTACATTTCCTTCGATTAAATTCTTAGCGAGTTTTCTCAATGCTCGAGCTCTCCTGTGAATCTATTAAAGAGAAGGAAAAAAAAAAACAGAATACCAATAATTTACATGTAATGCTGACAGTTTCGCCAAACGGCTACGAAAGAGAACAAAAAGGCAAGAAATATATGGGGAAATTTACTAAGCCTGGCATCTCCTGCACTGGAGCTAGTACAATTACCCCGGGCGCACAACACGCTAAATACACAAAAAGGTGCATGACTTCATGTATTCGGCGCACCCATGGCAGCTTTGTGCGCCTAGACTCAAATGTATGCCAGGTCTAACCTGGCATACATCTCTGGTATATTTTACACCAGCTTCTGGGGTAAATTATACATGAATCTGTCACTCTGGGGAGGCTCCACCCCTCCAGACAAGTCCCAGCAGGCCTGACAAACAAAGTTAAAAAGTTGTAGACTATCAACACTAAAGATACCTGAATGTGCTTCATATTCTCAAAGAAATCCATTTCAGGATCGGTGTAATTTGTAAGCTTAACCAAGTCGGAGAACTCTTGATGCGCAGGAAACGTTCGGATCAAATTACATAACAAAGTAGTGTAATCTTGCTGAACAGTCTGTTAAAAGAAAAAGGGTTATCTAGTTGTTGTACACAACACCACTTAAGTCATCCATTTTTAGCAACACACACACACATTTGTGGCTTTTTACAGGGAAACTTTACTGCAAGAATGAAATGCAAGTTGCTGTTTCTAAGGCTGCCTGTCCACGGCTGGGACGGAATATCCTAGCAATATTCCGCCGCGGAGGAGGAGGGGGGAGCACTGACAGGCTCACCACGGATAATCGCGGCAAATCGCAGCATGCCGCGATTTCAATCCCATGAGCGTAAAAAAGCAGTATGACGTAATGCTATAGCATTACGTCATACTGCAGGAGCGATCAAAGCATCACATGTTAAAGTCCCCCAGGGGGACTTCAAAGTAATGTAAAAAAAAATAATCAATAAAGTTTTTTTAATTGTTAAAAAAAAAAAGAGTTATAAAAGTTTAAATCACCCCCCTTTTGCCATATCCATTATTAAAAAATCAAAATCATAAAATAAAAATATGTATTTGATATCGCTGCGTCCGTAAAAGTCCGATCTATCAAAGTAGTGAATTATTTTTCCCGCACGGTGAACGTCGTCTGAAAAAAAAAATAAAGAACGCCAGAAATACACTTTTTTAGTTACCCTGTCTCCCAGAAAAAACGCAATAAAAAGCGATCAAAAAGTCGTATGTATTCCAAATTGATACTATCGGAAACTTCAGGACATCCCGCAAAAAATGAGCCCTTGCTCAACTAAGTCGACGGAAAAATAAAAAAGTTATTGTACGCACAAAATGACCGCAGAAAATAATTGAAAAAAATTAAATATTTAAAAAAATAAAATAAAAGTACTACAGCAAAAAAAATACTATACAAGTTTGGTATCGTAGCAATCCTACTGACCTATAGAATAAAAATATCAGGTCGTTTTTGTTGCAGTTTGTGCATCGTAGAAACAGGACGCACCGAAAGATGGTGGAATGTCGTTTTTTTTCCATTTCTCTCCGCTAAGAATTTTTAAAAAGTTTTTCAGGATGGAAAAAAGCAAAAAAGCTCCGTCACTAAGGAGTTAAAGTATGGGGTCAGCTCCCTATGGCCATGTGCTAGTGGAAGGGGCTGAAGGTTTTAAAGAGTACCTGCACTTTTACCTTCTGTGCGCTTCTGCTTCTTTGGCCGTTCCAGCAGCCATTTAAGCGCTATATGGGGCCATCTTCAGCTACCGAAAAAAGTTAAATCGGCTGACAAAACAGAAGCATTCCAAAGCTGAAATTGATGATGCTCTTTAAGTAAAGAAGCAACAGACTTTTTTTTTTTTGAGAGGGGGGAAAAAAGGGGACACTGAATAATCTATATGTTCTGTTTTGGATTAATATCATAATGGAAATATGGGGAAAAAATATTGTACTGTAGACTTGAAGCCAAATTTCCTCATTGGCCGTCTTTAATATGCTATGTCACAGACATCAATAGAAAAAACAAAACGAAGTGAGGCTCCAGAAGCAAATTTCTAGGCACGCTGGATATCTGGCTCCCGAAAGATTTATCATATTTAAAGATAGAAAACAGCATAAATTGCAGTGCAAATTTGCACCTCATCACATAGCAAATATTCTCAGCTTTTAAAAAATAAAAACGGAACTGCTATTTTAACCCAATTTGTATTCTGGTTTTCCTAGGGGGCTTACTCTTTTTCTGCCATTATACAACGGCGCTATCTGCTGGCTAAAGCCAGTACTGCATAAGGTGACATGTTGGATAGGCTCCGACAGCAGAGAGGCTGGCAATATACAGTAATAAAACCCCAACGGACGTCTTCCAACATCAGAGCTGTACAGCCTTAAATCATAATGTCTTAAGACGTCAGACAGTGGATTGGAAAGGGATTACCGCAATCTAATGAAAGCTACAGCTTTTAGAAATCGATCCTCCTAGTAAAACTGCAGGACAAACTGTATTCATTCAAAACTATTATGTCCTTTTCAATGAACATAGCTCATTGTAAATCAGTATGGGGTATTAAGGCAATACAGTATTCTGTGACTAAGGCCGCCTGCACACGAACAGGTCAGATTCTGCATGCCGAGCCGCGCAGCGGAATCCATCCCTGACCTCCGCCAGCAACCTTGCACGACTGTCATTTTCTTCTTTCGCCCGCACTGTGGATGGTCTGGATGGCTCGCCGTCAGACAAGCGCCGTACAGATTTTTTTCTTTTAATGTTTATTTTTCCTGCACCGCCGCTAGGCAATGACACAGATTCTGCTTCCTTTCAGCAATGTCAAATGCAGAAGTGCTGAGTCGGACGGCTTCCATTGACTTCAATGGAAGCCATCCATGCATAGCCCGTACGAAGATGGAGCATGCTGCGATTTTACCTTCACGAGCGGAAATCGCAACTGATTTACGTACTTCAACATTACTTTTCAGGCCACTTTTCAAGTTGACAAGCAAAGTGCGCTGAATGATCTCCCCGAACACTTCCTGCTTGTGTTTCACTGCTGCTAGCTGCTCCATTACACTAGTAAGAAGCAGCAGTGCATTGTCACTCAATGCCATATCGCCAAGCTGAAATACAAAATATTTTACATCATCATCAGAACTGGAAAATCAATATGAACAAAGACAACATAATATGTTCAAATGTAATGCTAATTCGCTTACATAAACTATGGAATGCTTTAAAGTCTACTTAACACATCAAAAAGGCAGTTTTAGCCATGTCGTTAATATTCACATGATTAATCAATATTAACTATATCCCTAAGGGCTAATGCCCATGGACAGATTTCTACTGCATTTCCCACAGCGGAAATCCACGCGTGAATTCCGCAGCTATTAGGTCCTATTGAACCTAATAGCTTTCTGCCTGCCAATGCTGAGTTGCGGAATTACGCCGTGGGGAATAAATTGCAGCATGTTCTTTACGCTGCGGGAGGTCTCCATTAATATAGCATTATAATGGAAAGCGCGGAAATCCGTGCGTAACGATCACTCGCAGGCACTATCGCGTTTTTAAACATTGTACTCCCGCGGCTTAAATCCGTGGGCGTATCCCGCAGAGCTTGTGGGCATAAGCCCTTAAGCGAAGGAATAAGATTTACCTGTATTGTGTAGAAACAGTTGTGCATAAGTGGGATAATATAGTTCACATCTATAGCTTTCATCTCTTTAATAAAGGAGGTTGCTTTTTGGAAGGCTGTTAATCGGATGTCAAAGTGTATATCGTCCAAATGTCTCTGATCAAACGCGTTTAACTATGTGAAGACAAAAAAAAAGTAGAAAAATAAGTATCAGCCAATCATGATCATGGGATGAAAACATTGTCATCAAACAAACCCCTACAAACCTTGACAGCAACTTCAGTGATGTACTGTAATTCAGGATCAAGCTCAGAGAGGACCTGCAATACAAATGTAACATATGAGCTTACTAAATAGCGAGTAACATAGTTCATGAGCACAGAGCACGTCACTACATACTGCACCTGAAATGTAGTACAAAGGGTCTGCCGGGATATCTTATTTTGAGATACAGAAAATAGTTTGGCTAATGTCTTTAAGAAGCTCGTAGGATTCAAACAGTGTCTCAGCAAGTTCTGCACAGTCTCCAGGATGTCCACTTCTGTGTCCTATTGGGAAAGAACCAGATTTGTTACACGGTAACAAGTCTCAGACATTTTTCACCACGTATAGAATTAATCACTCCTCCATATGTAAAGTTGTAGTAAACTTTTCAGGTTAGCTATAAACGCAGCTGTATTCATATTGACTGACCGATTAGGCTGTTCGACATTCAGCTGAGCGAATACAAAATCATTTGTAGTTAAACACCATATCATTCATGTCTTGCAACTTATAAAAGGTTACAAGCAGGGTGTGTTTGCCAATCATTTGGATTTATTTTTTATTCACAAAGAAATACTAATCATTTTTAATTCAGTCTGATTAACAAAGCTGACAAACAAATCACAGATATTTATTAAGGCTTATGTCCACGACTGTGTTTTCACCACGTATTACGTTGCGTTGCATGGCTGCGTGATACGCGTGAATGTAGTCAGTGGACCTATTGATCCATACACATGTGCATGTAGAGACTGTATGTCAATACGCACAAGAAATAGATCACAGTATAGAATCATAGAATGGTAGAGTTGGAAGGGACCTCCAGGGTCATCTGGTCCAACCCCCCCCCCTGCTCAGTGCAGGATTTACTAAATCATCCCAGACAGATATTTGTCCAGCCTTTGTTTGAACACTTCCATTGAAGGAGAACTCATCACCTCCCATGGCAACCTGTTCCACTCATTGATCACCCCCCACTGTCTATGCTCTGTTTCTTTGCATACCACGTAGCGTGAGCACTATACATTGGTATAGGCAGCATATGAAATGCTGTCCATACACAATATATTGCATACGGGCGGCGTATTCAAATAAACCCTGCTGAGAAATGGATTGGGGGATTTAGAAAAAAATGTCACACTGCGCATGTCTGTGTGATATGCGGGTATGCGCAGTGCACTTGCAGCCATACACGGTCTCTGCTGGCAGAACCACTGTTTACAAACTTTGATTAAACGGTGCGGGTGCGCAGTGCTTTACCAATACACTCATGGGAATGAGTTACACATCCATCTTGATGCTAAACAGAGGATTCCTATGGCATGTTACACAATTCTATTTAGAACACCACTATATAAAACTTATCACTCACCTGAGCCAAATTACTTTTGTGCAAGTAGGATATTAGGAGCCCTATGAGCAGATTACTTTGTTCTTTGTCTTGAATAAAGTTGCTAATCCTGTGGATTAAACGAGAAAAAAAAATGATGTTAAATATTATTAAAAATCTAAGTGACAGCCCACCTGTATGGTGCAGAACAAAGTCTAAAAATAAAATTTACGATGGAATCCATAATAAATAATTGCAATGGATAAGGCTTCCACATCTGCATTGGAACCTCTGGTCTGAGGTTCTGTTGCAGACCAGTTTCAAAATACAAGAAAAAGTGCTGCTTGCAGTGCTTTTTCTTCAGTCTAAAAGCTGAGCAGAAACCAAATGGACCCCATTGTAGTCAATAGGGTCCGCGTGGCGCTGTTGACAGAGCAAGAAAGTAGAACCTGGTCAGAAGGTCTGAAACCACCCTAACGGTTTATACAGGGTGCATTAAAAACATTATGCTAAAACCATGTTTTCAGGTATTTTCAAAACAGCTTACAACCCCATACTGATGTTACAAAAAGTTGTGAAGGTCATATTACATAGTCTAAAACATACTTACTTAGAAAGGATGTTGAGCTCCTTGCTGACCTGTTCGCTGTATTTCTTCTTCTTTATTTTTTCTGCATTCAGCATGCTCTTACAGAGATACTGGATGAGCACAGGCACGTGGGGTAAAACCAGCTTCACACCAAAAGTTGCGCACTCTAAAATGAAGCATCCACACAGTACTATGAGGAGGGCGACCGCAGGGTGGGCACAGCAATAGAGAGAACTACATAAACATCTTGCTTACCACCATCATTGATGCTGGCGGCCTCATGAACAATACAGTCATTCACAACCAAAGGAGAGAGACTTTCCATTTCTTCAAAGTCAGGGATGTTCAGCAGATTACTAGTTATATCCATGACTACGCCGGCTGCTACATCTGATAAATTCTTTGTTGACAGCAGAGCGAATGCGTTCAGGAGTACATCAAACTCGGGATGTTCAGGCTTTTGTTTGGCAAGCAAGGGAAAATACCTGCAGAAAATATGACCATCTAATCTCGTAACGAAGTCACATCATCAGTGCGAACAAGAAAGGTGCATCTCAGATTTCAATCACTGCTTCAGTTTATTCTTATTTGTGCTTCTGGAAATGGTTTTAATGGATCAAATCATTACAATTTAAGGCTCGTTTACACGCAAAAACAATGTTTCAAACGATTGAAAGATTGACAGTTCTAGCGATCATTTTGCATAAAGTACTAATGGGTACTAATGCCTATTAGCACTTTGTCAGCTTCATTTGCATGTAAATGAGCGCCCAGCAGCTGTTTGCAAATACCGGCAAGTGGTCTAGGCTTTGCACTCAGTTGCATTGTATTTGCAGGGGCTGCCATGGGCTGTCAAGCTGAATACAATGTAATCACCTGCTACCATGGAGAACACATTGTCCGTTCCCTTCTATCTCTCTTCGGCTGAATGATGGATTTTATGCTCACCTAAAAATCATTGTTTAGCCGAAGAGTGAAGGGTGGAAGAGTTTACACGCAACAATATCTCTCAAAATCGTTTGAACAAATTTTGAGAGATAACTGTTGCGTACAAATGGGGCTTTAGTTAAGGGTGCCCTTTCACAGTTACAAACTACAAACTTGAGGATTCTTTATTAAAGATGCTCTAAAAAACATTTATGGGCTGACTTACATACAAAACGTAAAAGACAAAGGATAAACAGATACCCTTCCTTGACAGTAGCCTCCACTTTTTAATAGGTATATGAAGGAGACTTGATCATAACTAAGTGCTATTGAGAACAGTACTAGGACTTATGAATTCATTCACCATGCAGTAACAATGTTTAAATGCAGGGGTGAATTCATATAGATTTCCTAGTAAAATTGACCCTGGTGGTAATATGGCAGTAGTGCTGACCAATTACTCTGAGTGCAACAGGTGGCTCGTTGCAGATCTATCAGGGTTACTGCTAAATAACAAGAAATAATGTCCCAGATTGTTTGAGACACGTAAACAAAGGGGATTTCTCCCACAGGTACAGATGTCTTTTAGATGTCAAAAAGCTCACAATCGAGAAATCTTATATACGAAAAGCTCGACGCGTTAAGGGTGTGTTCACATGTAGTGGAATTTGGTGCAGATCAGCACTACAATCCACAGCATATTTTGCACTCTAGATATTGGTGCAAATCCACACAAAAAATCCACAGTTTGGTGCAGACATGCAGATTTTACCCTTAAAATTAAAGGGCTCAAGTCTGCTGTAGATTAACATTAAAATCCACACTAATGAATTGATCCACACCAATGGTATGGATTTTGTCACAGACTTTGCTGCAGTTTTTGGTGCAATTTTCCACTGTGTAAACCCACACCAATTCCACCATGTGTGAACATACAAAGTGGTTTTCTGGGCTCAGATATTTATGACCTATCTCTTAGACTAGGCTCACATGGGCGTAAGTGCATATCGGGAATGCTAATACACTAAATACGCAAGTTTTCTGTGGTACGTCGTGCACATTTATGCAAGCCTATTGATTTTAGTGGGCTCTTGCAGTATGCAAATGCGCACAAGATAGGTCATGTTGTGTATTTTTTCACGCATTTACACATTGTGAAAAATACACCCATGGGTTCTATTCCCTGCGTATTACGCACACATGTTGTGCAAATATGTTTGTGTGAACAAGCCCTTAGAACGCGTTCACATGTTATGGATTTGCATTTTGCACAGCAGAAAAAAGTTTGCAGTAAATCCGCAGCATCTTACATGTGAACACACCATTAGGATATAGTTAACCAAAAACAGATTGATGGGATTCCAAGTCATGGCAGCCGTGTCAATGAGCTGTATGAAGTGGCTATAGCGCTCTGGCCCTCTTCATTGTAAACCATTAGGCACCAGCTACATCATTTTCATCTTTGAAATTGAACGCACCAATAAGTTTCTCAAAAACGATAAGAAATGTTGGATATATGCCACCACAAATGGCTGCCGCAATGACACCAATAACTATATAGGTCATTCCCAGTTTGTTGAGTGTCCGTATTTTGTTAAGACAGAACTTGGGGAGATCTTCTTCCACACTTGTCATGAGAGCTTTAAACTGGAACAGTATGGGGAAGGAAGTAATAGGCCAAGCGAAATTATACAAATATGGAATACAATTTTGAGAAACCTTTACTAGAAGTGGAAATAAATAACAAAGACAAAAAAAGGAAATTAGAGAAAGAGATATTGATTACAATTTAAAATGTTCCTACACAAATGCACAGAGCATGGGAAAAACTATGAGAATTGGAGCTCCCAACACAGGAAAAGAAATATGCCATAGGCATCACGGAAACTTGGTGGGATGATACACATGATTGGAATACAAGGCTTGAAGGATACAACTTATTTGCAAGAAAGAGACCTAAAAAAAGGGGAGGAGGTGTTGCGTTGTTTGTTAGGAAAACATTAATCTCAACAGAGATTCAAGCTTCAGAGAATGGTAGTTCTGTAGAAACTAGTTGGGTAAGGGCCCTTTTACACAGGCCAATAAATCATACAAATTCCCGCATCCATCATGTCCCAACTTGCCTATGAACAAGAATTAGTTTACTTCTCATTCGTTGTTCCGTTTCTGCATGCAGAAAACTGAAAGCGGATTGGCCCGCATTAACAGGAAGTCGTTCACTTATGAACGACTGCCTGTTTATTGCAAATGGAGGCGGGTGGGCCATGAAGTAATTATCCCCCTTTACTCTTCCTTGGTCAGACGCCATCTCGAGTACTGCGTCCAGTTCTGGGCACCTCAATTTAAGAAAGACCGACAAATTGAAGCAAGTTCAGAGAAGAGTTCCAAGGATAGTGAGCGGCCTACAAACCATGTCCTTTTTTTGTTTTGCACAAGGAAAGACTAGAAGCAAAGGGATGAAACTGAAAGGGAGGAGACACAAATTAGATATTAGAGAAAACTTTCTGACAGTGAGGGTGATCAATGAGTGGAACAGGTTACCACGGGAGGTGGAGAGTTCCCCCTTTAATGGAAGTCTGCAAACAGAGACTGGACAGACATCTGTCTGGGATGATTTAATGAATCCTGCATTGAGCAGGGAGATAGACCCGATGACCCTGGAGGTCCCTTCCAGCTCTATGATCCCAGTATAAGGCAAAAGAAAACACTTTTTTAGTGATGTGACTTCCAGAGACAAGAAAAGAAAACAACTCAGGTAATTTTGAGTTTAAGTAAGTTCTGGACTCATGCGATTTATCCAACACCGATTTAGATCATTACCTAGGAAATAAAGCAGTCATAAATAAAAGATTAGTGGTTTACCCAGAATAGATATTGGGGGGGGGGCGCTAAAGTTTATTTAATTTTGCTGGTAGGCGGTGTAGCATTACCATAGAATATCCACGGCTGTTAGTAACACTAAGGCTTTTGTCTCCTTTTTTATACCAAGCTGGTTACTTTTTGTTTGAGAAAGGCATTAACTCCTCCTTAAGTACTTGTGCTCAACTGCCATCAAATGTTTTTAAATCACTTACATGTTGGAAATTTTTAAAAAATTCTTATTGATTTTTAACATTAATAAATGGTTAAGTTTTATCAATGAATGAAGCTTCTAGGGGGTGATCAGTGCTTCTGGCACTTTATTCATGACGCACGTCTTATTTTTGTGTAATGTTCTTTCTAAATGAAAATAAAACTAGGTTTAAAAAAAAAAAACTGTCACAAAAAGGGAGTTTCTGAAGAACAAAAAGAGATACTATATGTGAAATCACCTTTATGCAGAAATCAGATTCTAATATATTACACCTATTAATGGATGTAGTTGTATTACCTGGAATTCTGACTCCAAACATGAATCAACTTTAGAACAAAAGAAGGAGAATGCTGACTTTCCAATGAAAGCCTACAAACCTGTAATACAGAATAACAAAGACTTAAAAAAGGTGATGTCCGAAATATACAAATCCATCCTCAATTCCACTAGTCTGATAGAATTACACTGTGAAAATGATATTTACGGTACATGCCCTGGATGAAGCAGCGCCCCCCATGACCCAAGCCATCTGATATAAAACGCGGCAACCCTGGCTCATGCCTCAAACACGCTTCATCCGGCGGTGCTCTAGAAGTGCTGAATGGCTGCGGAGGAAGTCGCAAATGTCCGTAAGACTTTCTCCACTACAAATTCATGCTCAGAACCTATAACCTTGCCCTTCACCGCGCCAAACAAGTCTACTTTACCTCTCTCATCTCCTCACTATTGCACAACCCTAAACGGCTCTTTGATACTTTTCACTCCCTTCTCAGCCCTAAACCGCAACCCCTGGTGATGGATCTCAGTGCTGTTGAGTTGGCTGCCTACTTCAAAACGAAAATTGAAGACATCCGTCAGGAAATAACTTCCCAATCCCAGACTAACCCTGACCCTAGTCTTGTCAGCACTGCATCTAGCTCCTGCTCACTGTTTGTAATCAGCCAAACGACAGAGGAAGAAGTCTGCAAATTGCTCTTCTCTGCTCGCCCCACCACCTGCACTATCGACGCCCTCCCCTCACACCTCCTCTGATCCCTCTCCCCAGTGGTCATCTCCCATCTCACCACTATACTCAACCTCTCGTTGACCTCTGGCATCTTTCCCTCTTCTTTCAAACACGCCATCATATCCCCACTGCTAAAGAAGCCGACTCTAGACGCGACTGATGCTGCCAACTACCGACCCATCTCTAACCTCCCCATCATCTCTAAACTACTAGAACGCCTAGTTTACTCCCACTTTGTAAGCTATGTATCAGAGAACTCTCTTCTCGACCCCCTACAGACTGGTTTCCGACTCCAACACTCAACAGGAACTGCCCTTACAAGGGTATCCAATGACCTACTGACAGCCAAATCGAGGGGCGATTTCTCCCTACTGATCCTCCTCGACCTTTCTGCAGCATTAGACACTGTTGACCACAAACTCCTCAGCATCCTTCGCTCCATCGGCCTAAAGGACACTACTCTCTCCTGGTTCTCCTCCTACCTATCTGACCGCTCTTTCAGCGTCTCCTTTGCTGGCTCTACCTCCCCTCCTCTTCCCCTTGCTGTTGGGGTCCCCCAGGGCTCGGTCCTCGGCGTTATACAAATAAAGATTATTATTATTTACCTGAGGCCAAACCACAGCAAGAAATACAGCATCGATCTCCTCAGCAGTGAAAGGGTAGGTTTCAAATTCAGTGAAAAATTCTACTGTGTGTTTCATTCCCAGACGCCTCAGATTTTTCAGTGGATTAATAAACTTAAGTTGTATCTATAAGGAAAAAGGACATTTTAAAAACCTCATAAGTAGAAATCGTATTTTCATTTATTATGCCAGGAAAAATAAGTTGCTTTTTTTCCTGTATGTATTCCATAATGACCGATTGAAACAATTACCAACTTTTGCTGTAGATTTCATTCCTTTCAATGCAGAGGGGTGAAATGGGGACTAAAGACCACAGCCATCTCTGCATGTTACGCAAGCAGCGTTTGCTACACATTCATTCTTGAATGTTTTTGATGCGAGAATCTACCCTTATAATAAATTATAGATGTCCCATAAGCACCCCCTTTGATTCAGATAGCTTAAAGCTGCTGTCTAGCAATTCAACAAAAAGGCCATCATCTATTCACCTCTAGAACAGAGGGGTTGCGGGCAGGAACGGAGGGCACAGCCTAACGCCACACAGCTTAGTCCCGTTAGGATAATTGGTAAGAAACTAACAGTGTGGCGCTATGCTCCATCCCGCCGTCTGGAGATACAGTCAGCCCACCCTAGGGCTAGTTTCTACAGAGACGATGGCCATTTTGCTGAATTTCTGAACACCACCTTTAAGCGACTGACCTCTCAAGAGTTAGGCCTCATGTCCACGGGGAAAATCAGGCCCGCTCCGGATTCTCCATGTAGAATCCGTAGCGGGTCCCTCCTGCCCCGCGGACATGAGGGCTGAAAATAAGAATAAATCAGAATAAACTTACCTCCCGCCCGCTCCGGATCCTTCCTTCGCTGTGGCGTCATCTTCTCTCCGTCGCGGCCGGATCTTCTTTCTTCGGCCCGGCGGATGCGCAAGATTGACGTCGGTGACGTGCCCCGCGCATGTGCCGGCCCGAAGAAAAAAGATCCGGCCGCGACAGAGAGAAGATGGCGCCGCGGCGAAGAGAAGAACCGAAGCGGGTGAGTAAATTCCGATTTTTGTCTCCCGCGGATCCGGACGGCTTCCATAGGCTTCAATAGAAGCCTGCGGGAGCCGTCTCCGCGAGAGACCCGCACGAAAATGGAGCATGGTCCAGATTTTTTCATGCTCCATTTTTAAAAAAATCACTTTTATTGACCATCCGCGGGTATTTATCTACCTGTGGGTGGTCAATGCATCCCTATGGGGTGCGGATCCGCAGGCAGGCAGAAGAGTTAAAATCTGTTGCGGATTTTAATTCTTCTTTTGCCCGTGGACATGAGGCCTTAAAACGGCTTAGCTGCATCTCTGTAAATAAGTTCTTACTTGAAGGTCATAAGCACCAAGTTTAGAAACCTTCAGTATCTGGACTCTCTGGGATCAGTAAAAGACCTGCTCTAAAACAAGCGGAAATTTAACCAAATCATCAATTTTCTGATTTAGCTACAGTTCCATAATCATTACCCAGATTAAAGCCTGCGGTATTTAACTTATTGAACTTTTAACACCTCGCTGTCTAATGAAGCGATAAATGAACTCCACAAATGACTGGCTGGCATATGAGACACATATCTAAGAGTTACTGAATCCGAAATCCTGCTGTAAAAACAAAAAAGTTAACCAATTCCTATTATGGACATTACATACTATTCAATGTACAGCTCTCTATTATAACCTTTCCAGCAGTTCTGTGAACAAGTTATGGGTCACTTTAGGTGAGGTGATAATTGTACAAATACAAAAAAAAATTGTTACAGTGTTAGGCCGCCTGCAGACGAGCGGGTCGGATCCGGCAGCGAGAATTCTCGCCGCGCGATCCGACCCGAGCGCCTGCAGGGACGAGCGCGTACTCACCCGCGCCTGGCGGCCCCGACTCTTTCATGTGCCAGCTGCCGCGCAGCCGGCGCATGCGGCCGGGTGAGTGCGTGCCCCGCAGAAAATTAGGACATGCCGCGGTTTGTTTGCCACGCGAGATTTCGCGCGGCCAAACCGCGGCCGTCTGCATAGGACTGCATATTTTAATGCACTCCTATGCAAACTTTCAGCGGCGGAAATCCCGCGGGAAATCCCATGGCGGGATTTCCACTCGTGTGCAGGCGGCCTTAGCCAGCAGAACAAAATGTTCTTGTTCTCCGTATGGGAACAAAAGTAAAAGCATCTTTATCGACCACAACACTTTACAAATCCCTGACACCATTTTTAAGGGCTGCTCCGGTGATTTTTTTTTTCATTCATCATGTAGCTTTCTCCCCAGTGTTTATAACTGAGCTACTGTTACCTTAAAGGGGTTGTCCCGCGAAACAAAGTGGGGGTATACACTTCTGTATGGCCATATCAATGCACTTTGTAATGTACATTGTGCATTAATTATGAGCCATACAGAAGTTATTCACTTACCTGTTCCGTTGCTGGCGTCCTCGTCTCCATGGTGCCGTCTAATCTTCAGCGTCTAATCGCCCGATTAAACGCGCTTGCGCAGTCCGGTCTTCTCCCTTCTGAATGGGGCCGCTCGTGCCGGAGAGCGGCTCCTCGTAGCTCCGCCCCGTCACGTGTGCCGATTCCAGCCAATCAGGAGGCTGGAATCAGCAATGGACCGCACAGAAGACCTGCGGTCCACCGAGGGTGAAGATCCCGGCGGCCATCTTCACAAGGTAAGTCAGAAGTCGCCGGAGCGCGGGGATTCGAGTAAGTACTGGACAGTTTGTTTTTTTAATGCCTGCATCGGGTTTGTCTCGCGCTGAACGGGGGGGCTATTGAAAAAAAAAAAACCGTTTCGGCGCGGGACAACCCCTTTAATTCTTTCTATCAGAAACTCCTGGCCTCCTCCTAAGATGGTCATGTGATCTCAGTTCTGACCAGCTCAGATTTCCTTGACCCTTTCCAATCCACTGTCTGACGTCTGAAGACATACTGATTGAAGGCAGTACAGCTCCGATATCGGAAGACATCCGGCAGGGTATTCTTACTGTGTATTACTGGCCGCTCTGTTGTCAGGGGCCTCTCCAGCATGTCCCATACCGCAGTACTGGCTCTAGCCAGCAGACAGCGCCATTGTAAAATGGCAGAAAGAGAAAGCCCCCTAGAAAACCCATGAATCTAAAATTGGATTGCAAAGGGTTAAAGGGGCTCTGTCAGCAAAAAAAAAAAAAAAATCTATTCTCACCTGTACCTCACCATACCGTTCACCAGACAACTCCTCGCCTTCCTATGTCCATCCTGCAGCCTATATGAGGCAGTGCAGAAGCTGGCAAAGTTCCAGCTCCCCAACTGCCTGCAAGTACTTCTGCCCGGGTCAGTGGTCGTCACGTGACGCTGGGCGTGCGATGCATCACTCCTACGCCGGTCGTGTCTAACCTCCGGAGTCTATGGCGAGCACGCATGCGTCTCCTTTCCCGGCGCGCATGCGCACTCGCCGTCGACTCCGGCGGTTAGATGCGGCCGTCGTAGGAGTGACGCCTCGCGCGCCCACCGTCGCGTGCCGACGACTGACCCGGGTGGAAGTACTTGCAGGCAGTTGCGGAGCTGGAACTTTGCCAGCTTCTGCACTGCCTCATACAGGCTGCAGGATGGACATGGGAAGACGAGGTGGTGTCTGGTTAACGGCCTGGTGAGGTACAGGGGAGTATAGAATTTTTTTTTTTTTGCTGACAGAGCCCCTTTAAGTTTGTGTGTTCATTTTCTAGGCAATGTCTCAATCTGAGTGGGGCAGTTACATGGATCTACCACAAAAACTGCTTAGAGGGGAACACAGACTCCAGTCACAGATGATGACCACAGGGCTCCTGTCAGTTATAATAGAGATCACAGCTCATCCTCCTGACTGTATACTTAGGTGAATATAGAAGGTAATAGTTAAACTTCCTGCCAGTAGACACAGATAGTACAGCTTCTAGCTAATGCTGTGCTGATGCATCATGGGATTGATTTGAAAACAAAATTTTCACCATCAAGTTAGTGCCTGATAAGCATTAGATAGGGGGCTGCACTGCATGGAAGTGACTGTAATACACAGAGATCATCTCCAGGGTTGTAACAGGCAATCAGGTGAGGGAGAAGAGATGTAAAAATGTGTTTTCTTGGGACTGGCCCTTTAACCCCCAGCAGTTTAGGACGAGCTCAGTTCATTCTGCAGGATAAGCACATTACAGTTTTGGATGACCTGAGCTCATTCTATTTCAAACAGGTCCAGCGCCAGGTTCCATCAGAGATATCAAAATCCATTCGGTGTCTTTTTAAAGCCAATATTCTTAACTTGAAAAGGACACCCAAGGCATGTTTGTAGCTATTACAGAACAGAAGTGACAGGCATTTAAATTGGAGTCAGGAAGAGTGAAGCTACAGCTGTCATTTTTTCAGTGTGCAGTGCAGAGATTGGGGGGAGGGGAGCCCAGGGAATTTGATCGAGAGGATCTTCACTAGTTGGGCACAAAAAAGTTAGGGCTACTCTTCTGTGCTACCTTTCCTTTGAGACAAAGATAAACAGTGGGGTAGTTAAAGCAGCCCTGATGTCTCTTTTCAGTAGGGTAGTAGGGGGATTCTGTCACCCAGTGAAACCTAAAGGTCAAGGAGCTCCAGGATCTGGAAGACCTGCAGCAGGAAGGTCTGCCTCCTACAGACACTAAGCTAAAAAGTATAGCTGGTAAGAGGAGTTAACTCTTCCTCTGCTTAGTGTCTGCCTCTTACTGGCAAGAGCTATACCCAAGGTCCCTCAATCGCCTATTTTTGTGAACAAACTCCACCTTTAAATCAATAAAGTGTTGCCATAAATCGCGCTCCATAGAAAGAGTGCACCCCAAAACACCGGCGACTAAAATAACAAAAAGACCAGATCAGGGGCACAGACGTCTTTAAGTTTAGCCAATCATTCTGTAACTACTTGTCAACATTAAAAAACTAGCATTTCCGCTGTGTGTAAATTTTGTTGGCTGAAGCACAGTGCAATCTTGCAGCATTCCTTACTGGCTTAATGTCTCTTTGGAGCCTACACTGGTGATCTGCTTTCTGGAAAAGAACCTTTACACCCGGCACTATACAGTAATCCGAGAGTGACAATATGCACCCAGACTGAGCCAGAACAGCAAATATGCAAGAATCAATAGAAGTAATCGCATTACAGTATACAGATATTATCTGAACCCCTACACAAACCCAGTAAAAATAGGTCTGCCTTCCACAAATCACAATGTAGCAATAAACCCCAGGGATTAGCGCAGCAGAAAGTTTTGAAATGAAGTTTACCTTGTCCTTCTGGCTAAGAATATGAGACACTGTGGCTGTCAGGCAAAGTAAAATCTGGAGCATCTCGGGTAAGTACGGACTGATCAGGTAACCCAAGTTTTTAAGAACAAATTCCACACTATTCAATAGGCTGTGCTGTCGTCCCAGAGGCAGAACCTTAGCGAGGTCCACCTGTTCTACAGATCGCCGCACCACAGCCAGACAGCTTCCTGCAAAGGAGAAAATAACCGGACATCAGCAAGGAAAATCAAATAGAGCTGATAATGTTATATACCAGTCAGGCATAAAATAATTGCTATTATAACACGTCACGTAACGTTTTTTAGGATAACAGCTATATATGCTTTCAGACTTCTGACAAGTGTCTATAAACAACAACACGTCACATCAGGGTCATCTGTCCGTGACACGCTTTTTGTGCCAACTTCTTTCTTCATTTCCTAATACAGAAATACACTTTGAACACATTACTGCACATTATACTCTTCAAAATACGGAAAACGTGGAGTGAAAAACTAATATGAACAGGGAATTAATTAGACATTTAACTCCTTAAGGATCAAGCGCCGTAAATATACGGCACATAGTCCTGGGCTTTAATCTCGACTGATAGTAGAAATATGGTGCAGGATTAAAGCCTCTGCTCCTGCAATCAAGCAGAAGCAAGTCGGGGTCTCTGCTGTCAGACACAGCTGAGGGACCAGGGTAGAGGGAGAAGTGGGATTTAATAACTTCTGCCTTCTCCTTTCCAGGCTATACAGCACTCAATGAGCGCCATGTACTAAACAGTGAAAGTGTTTATTCCGCTATGTAACCCTGATCAGCTGTGTTAGTGATTAATGTCACTACAGGGGATGCTTTCTCCTCTAACTGGAGCTCCTATGGATGACCCAGCTGCAGTGGGAAAGTATGAAATAAAAAAATACAATGTGAATGACCCCTCAGAAGTCTTATATGACGTGATGGGGGCATATTTTTGTAACTATTTTTTAACATCTAGTTAAAATTAAAAAAATGAAAATCTATACATTAAAAAGAAAATAAACCCAACACCAACCAAAATGGTCGCTGTATGCGCCCTGTAATCAGAGACTATACAAATTATATATCAAAACGTCCGAAACAAAAGTGGGAAACCGATCCCCGTACTTTTAGTGTAAATATACTAATTTTAAAGATAAACTATACATTTTAAATTATTTTTTTTTTTAGCTTTAAGCTTCTAATAAAACTTTAAGGCTGGGTTCACACAGGGCAGATTTGCCACGGTTTTGCCGCGGTTTTTCTGTTGCGGTTTTGCCGCAGAAGAACTGCTTCTGCGGCAAAACCGCATCAAAGGTTAATTTGGGCTTGCAGATTTTGCTGCGGATTTTCGTGCGGAAAAATCCACACGCGTTTTTTTCCGCAACGCTTTTTTACTTTTTGCCGCGTATTTGGTGCGGTTTTGGCTGCTTCCATAGAGGTCTATGGACAAAAAAGTGCTGCGGAAAAGACCATAGAATGAACATGCTGCATGTTTTAAAACCGCGACGCAGTTGCATTTCTGCACTGCGGCTGTGCGGAAAAGATCCGTCCTGTGAGACATCTCATTTGTGCTGCATTGCACTGCAAACGCAGCGGTTTTGCCGCACTGCGGATATGCAACGGCAATCTGCAGCAAAACTGCAGCAAATCTGCCCTGTGTGAACCCAGCCTAAAAATTACCATCTGTATGCCACTGCCAGAGGTGGCCAAGCTACATCCACTTCTCTGCAGGCATTGAACAGTAGGTGTGGTGTTCAGCGTATGTGCAGATACAGACAGCAGAATCTCTTCTGACTTTGCATACACTGGACACAATCAGCTACTATTCAGCAGCTGTGCAGTACAAACACGGGTAGGAGTGGACCTTTATTTGCTCAGATGGGCTATGATACAAAGGCAGTTATACATTTAACATCAAACCCTAATAGATCAGTGCCTTTTCAGATTGTTTTTTTTTATAAAAACAGGCCAAACCCCTTAAAACGCAATGTGCTTGGTGTCCGACACCTTTCCATATACCACATCTGTGCATTTAAACACCGTAAGGGGGAAGAGGAGGTCCCATGCTCAGGAACCCCTCTAAGCCAGGAAGGAGAGTTGCCAAGTTTGCATCTGTAGAAAAGAGCCAAGAACAAACAAGAAGTGGGCGCTGCTCCTGCAGCCACTAATGACCATGAGGCTATATCCACTGGGTTGTTAATAGTGGCTTTATTTGACAAAAAGCAAGCTGCCCTTCCTCAGGTACGTTAATGGCTGTTTTCTACTGTTAGCCTGGTTTGGGTCCCTGGGAAAGGCTCTGAACCAGGACAACGGCTTGTGGCTCCAACATATGAGAGATGGATCTATATCGTGATTGTTTGCTTTGAATTGGTTCTATGTAGCTATGGTCATAATTCAGCACCACCTCTTCAGATGAGAGTATACAACATTAGGCTTTTCACTCCATTTGTTTAATACTACTACACTAGATGGCACCCCCCTTTTCTTCCTCCCCGTTCTTTTTTGGCATGTGAAAGGCCACAAAGTAATATTACATTGACTACAATGTCTGGCAGTAGCAGGCAGGCTTCAGTTGTAAAGTGGATACAGACTAACAGGTGAAGGTTTGTACTTGGTAAATAATATCATACCATCCTTCAGATGTCTCACTGGCTCATACAGGAGATCTAGGAACATCCGAATCTCTTCAGACTGGGAGCCAGCTAGGAAACGGAGTACAATTGACATTCGTGTGCCGGCAGCGGATTTGCCCTGAGTTTTGCTGCCCGTTTTGCTTCTCATGCGTCCAAATAATATTCTACAAAAAAAGAGAATGTGTCATAGTTAATGTACAGGCAATATCTGTAAAGTGAGTGAACCTACAGCAAATAATGGCACTGGATGAGAAAAAGGTTTACTGATCACATTTCGGTAACTTACAGGCCAACCACTCATTGGTAACGTAGAAGACCCCATGAGCTTTTTTTTAGTAGTATCTATGTGAATCAAACAGTTAGATATACCGTAGTGGGGGATGGCAGCGGGTGGGACATATATTGAAAGTGAAGTGAGGCATAAAGGCAGATGTAAAACAAGGGCCATACTAGGATGACGATTTGAACAATTCTAACACCAAAATTATTTTCTAAATTTAACGCTTTCCAATCTATTTCTCCCCCCACCCCCTCTCCGCACACTCCCCAGCTCTTATTTATTACTCAACAGAAACCCATAAAAATGACCCGTCAGGATGATTTTGTTAGCAATTTTTTGAAAATTAAAACAAGCTTTAATATGTATATTACATACAATATACATATGCATAATATGCAGGAGAGGGGTCTGGCATAGTGCTCTTCTCTACATGTATATTACAGTATGCAGACCAAAGCTCCGACATCAGACCTCTTTCCTGCATACTGTAATATACTTCTGCAAAAGAGAATTTCCATGACGGACCCCTCTTCCACATGGTGTTAGAAACGTGTGTCAGACCTCGCCTAACATGGGAGCTAGTCATGGAAATCTCAATGTTGGATGAGGTCCGACACTGGATTGGAAAGGGTTAACAATAAAGGGCAAGGATGAGGAAAAGGTCATTTAAACCTGTTTCAGTGCTATGAGTTACTAAATATTTGTGGTCAATCTGGACTTACCTCATCAGCACAGGCATTAGTTCTGCTCTGTGCATAGGCTTGACTACCGAACTCTCCTCTGAAATGCTGAAATGGACAATTTCATCCTTAAAATATTTATCTTCCAGCAACCGTTGCAAGTTTTCCCTGTAAGTTATAAAAAACACGTTTTACCAATATTTCCAAATACATACAAGCAAATTTTGGCCTCACATTGTTCTACAGGATTGTGCAGTCATGGTACAAGCACAATTACACCCTGCTGCTTAGTGCACTACAAAATCAAATGCAATATTTAGGGCATATTAGTGCATTTAATCACATGCTGTTGAATTTTTTTTGCAGATTTCACAACGAAAATCCACAGCAATTCACAATGCACTTTTCAAAACCAACCAAAGCATGAAATTGAGGATATGCTGTGAGTTTTCTAATCCAGAGCATGCCAATTCTGCTGCTGATTTGCAGTATACAGGGTGAAATCCAAACCATAATCAGTATTAAAATTCACATGCAACACATCTGGCTTTTGTTGCGGATTTCACTGCAAGTAGGTCACATGCTGCAGTCTTTTTCTAACAGATCCGTAAATTAAAATTGCTATTGATTCAATTGAAGAACAGAAGTGTATATTGACACTTTTACTGACAAATGGGACCAGTGTAGATTTTGTACCCAATTATCATAAATAAAGATAGATAACGTATTTATCATGTTCATTTAAATACAACTTGTTTTTATTATTACTGAAGAGGTCGTTACCATAAACCGTTAAGGCCCATTTACACAAGCAGATAATCGCTCAAACAACAGTTTAAGTGATTATTTTGCTTTAAAAATAATTGGTATTCAAGCAGCTTCTCAGCTACTTAAATGCCAATTATGTATGATAATGAAGCCTTCACTGAGTGCAAGCTAATAGCCAGAGGCTATTAGATGCGCTCAGATCCTTTGTTCTTTAAGGGGAAACAATGCTATCAGCACTGGAGAATGACTGATAAAACTTGATCAAGCTCACTTGATTTTAGCGATCAGTGAAAAGAGCCCGAAATGCGGTTGCCCTGCGCCCATTTACACGCACAGATTATCGCTAAAACGATCGCCGAGGAGCGAAGTTTTAGCGATAATCGTCCAGTGTAAATGGGCCTTTAGAGATTTCCAAAATGACTGATAATCCCGATGGAGAGAGGCCGCACATATGCTTCCCACCTATTCAGTATTAAAAAAACAGGACCCTTGTTGAGTTCAGTGAGGAAGAGAAAGGGAAACAGGAAATATGGCAACATTTTTGTAATTCGTCTTTAAGAGCGCCCTCTCCATTTCCTTTGTTTTTAGGTGCAAGATTTTCCAAGTCTACAAAGACGACGAGAAAATAATTACTTGTAGGGTAGAATATGTGGGTGTTTGTAGCTCAGCACACAATCCAAGGCAACCTTTTGTACATCTTGATCTTGATGACACAACAACTGCAAAGAAAAGGTGAGAAATGATCAAATACCATAAAGCTGACACAAAAAGTCTGAACTGTCATATATCTGTTATTGCACATGTAAAATAGAACACTTTTCTAAGAAATAAACTGTGTGCTGAACTTAAGAACGTAAACAAAACTTGTCTCTATACTTTATTAGTAAATCAAAAGTTACAAAATGATTAATATTTAGGCCACTCTCACACCGGCCACTTTTTACCGCAATTAGCGCGGCATCCCGCACACATGGACGGTCATAGTGGGTAGCGCTAGTAACAAGGGGCATAATAGGTGAATTTCTTTGTTATGAGTAGAGATGAGCGAGCGTACTCGCTAAGGCAAACTACTAGAGCGAGTAGTGCCTTATTTGAGTATCTGCCCGCTCGTCTCTAAAGATTCGGGTGCCGGCACGGGTGAGCGGTGAGTTGCGGTGGTGAGCAGGGGGGAGAGAGAGAGATCTCCCCTCCGTTCCTCCCCACTCCCCCACCGGCACCCGAATCAGGAGGCTGGAATCGGCACATGTGACGGGGCGGAGCTACACGATGCCGCGTACAAGGGGGCGGAGCCAGAACGCCGCTGCTGCCGAGCCGAAGGGAAAAGACCCATGTGCGCAAGCGCGTCTAATCGGGCGATTAGACGCTGAAATTAGACGGCACCATGGCGACGGGGACGCCAGCAACGGAGCAGGTAAGTGAATAACTTCTGTATGGCTCATATTTAATGCACGATGTATATTACAAAGTGCATTAATATGGCCATACAGAAGTGCATAACCCCACTTGCTGCCGCGGTAGAACCCCTTTAAAGGCCATTAAAACTTTTATGCAAGTACATTGCTAAATCTTTCAATTGTTTGAAAGATTATCTTTGCGTGTAAAAAGCCTTAAGTCAGCCGTCGCTCCAACGGTCTCTGCTAGTCCTGCCACAATATTACATACATAATTTCCGTGACTGCTGCAGCCAATCACTAGTCTTCGTGAGTATCTGCAAAACAAGCAAGCATCATCTCGGAGGTCAGTGATTGGCTGAAGCAGTTATTTACATAACGCATGTGATGTCATTGCTGCAGACTGGCAACAAATTTAAAGGGGTATTCTGGGCTTTCAACTAATGACCTATCTTTCGGATCTGCTGCTCAGGATCCATCAGTTAATAATCTGGCCCGCTGTCAGTGCAAGCCAGATGTCATCAGTGGTGAGAGCAGGAAGTGGGAACACCGGCTTCACTCATATTGAAATCAATAGAAGCGCCTTGCTTCTACTACACCTCCTGACAGATTTCCAGTCCTGATTGTAAAAGGAAATGTAATAGAAGCTTAGCGTTCCTATTAATTTCAATGGGAATTAAGTCGTTGCTCCCACTTCCTGTCCTGACAACGAATGACGACGTCTGGCCCACTGAAATGACAGCGCGGTGGATGATCAGCTGATAGTTGGGGATCTCAAGTGGCAGATCCTTATAGGTCAGCTACTGGTGACCTATCCAGAGCATAGGTCATCAGTTGAAAATATCTGGAATACCCCCTTTAACCAGTAAGTAATGATTGCTTTTCCATTTTATAGTTTCCTGCTGTAAGCCAACTTTCTAATAATTCCAGACAACCTCTTCATACAAGTGTAAAACATACCGAGTAGTTTGCCGACAGAACTTGGACTCAAAACATCAATAGCATTGCATATATTATGTATTACAAAGTCTAGTTATACATTCTCTAGACTCAACCTAGAAAACACCACAGGGT
Organism: Eleutherodactylus coqui; assembly: GCA_035609135.1. Classification (NCBI taxonomy): domain Eukaryota; kingdom Metazoa; phylum Chordata; class Amphibia; order Anura; family Eleutherodactylidae; genus Eleutherodactylus; species Eleutherodactylus coqui. The sequence continues at coordinate 102,924,470 of CM069406.1, read as the reverse complement.
AGCTAAACTGCCCACATGGCATTAACATAACGAGCTGTTATAGCTTTATGGGCACAGCAGTGTGGGTCATAAAACTCTACAACTGTATTAGTGACGAGAAACCATTTAATGTCACTTACTGCTGTTTTCGATCAAGTATTATTTTATCAGTTTCATTTAAACAATTGAATGACATACATGGACACCATGCTCTGTATCCATAGTAGTTACCTGGGTATAAAGCTCATATAATTTGGGTTCCAGATATAATGCACGTGGATTTGAAAACTTTGAAAAAACTCCCAAATGAGCAATAAGTTGCCTACAAATTAAAAGAAAAAAAGTTCAACATTCCAGATAAAACAGTGTTCAAGCTGAATTATTAGATGACCAAATTTTAAGAGTATAACACACCTGACAATAAGTCAAACCCCATGTCTAAGCAACCAAAAAAATAAAACCCCAAAAAACATTTCATGCTAATTAAACCATCCTTGGTGGCCTACGGTTGTATAGTGGTTAATAACACAAGGTCTGGTGGTCTAATGTACATGAGGAAGTTCCTATATTTTGTTCTCTGGGGGTCAAAGGGATCAATCAGACACCGCTGCTACCTCCAACAGCATGGAAGTCTGTTGGGCACATCACGGCTGATCTACTGATATTCATTTACTCACTGAATATCTGAGCTGTTCTTTAAAATCATAGCATGTTCTTTCCCAAGTACTGCACCAAAACAGAATAGTGTTTTATGGTGTCGGGCTAGAGAATCTGTTGGCACTGCCTACATGCCTTTTCAGTAACTTACACATAAAAGAGCAATTTTAGAGAATCTCTGCTTAGAACGCTACATTGTTCATCTTATGAGTGCGGGTATTTTTTAGTTACTACTATTATTCTAGTGACAAGGGTTAATAATAACGTCCAGTGGTCCATTTATTCATAGATTTCCAGTAAGAATAGCAGAGAACGTATACAATGCAGATTGAAAAATGCCCTAGAATTGTTTCATGCAGATTAAAAGGGACCTGTGACAACTCTCTTGACAAGTTGGTTTTAGCATTTACTCTAAAAAGCATTTCCTTGAACTTACCGTATATACTCGAGTATTAGCCGACCCAAGTATAAGCAGAGTCAATAAGTTTTACCACGAAAAACTGGTAAAACTTATTGACTCAAGTATACGCACAGATATACTCGAGTATATACACTAGGTAAAAAAAAACAAAACTCTATCCTCACCTCCCAGCCGGCTTCAGCATCCCCAGCGTGATGGTTCCCCCGCCGTCAGTGCTTTGTAAGTAAGCACTGTGATTGGATCGAGCACCAGCCAATCACAGCCGGTGCTCGATAAACCAATCACAGTCATTCAGCGATGTCATTCACTGAATGGCTGTGAATGATCGAGCGCCAGGAATGATTGGATGGCGCTCGACCCAATCATAGCACTTACTTACAACAGTGCTGACGATGGGGGAATTCAAAGCCGAGCAGGGAGATGACAGTGGGGAGAAGTCTCAAGCAGCTCGCTGCACCGCCGGGGAGACCATCTCGCCGGCAACACAGAGGCCGTCTGGAAGAGGAGTATTGCAGGGGTTTTTTTTGTGTGTGTTTTAACCTCTCTCGAGTATAAGCCGAGGGGAACTTTTTCAGCACCAAAAAAAAAAACAAAACATGCAGAAAAACTCAGCTTATACTCAAGTATATACGGTAATTCCTAATAGCTTATCATACAGGATTGAGCCGGGATACTAGGGGCACAGCAACCCTTATGGATGAGCCACTATGCCTGTGTAAAAAAATGATATGAGCACTAGAGACACCACAATTAAACAAACACTTACAAACAACATAGCAGTGTGCTGGAAAACCCATTTACGAGCATGAGGGTAATGATTAGAACATGTAAAGGACAACATAGGAGGGGCATTTGCCTCTATGACTTAGGCCAGGTGCATACCTAACGTGTGCCCAAGTTACACCTGAGACGCTCAGGTGCAATTCGCATAGGACACCTGTCCATTACATGGACTGCCTGCATAATGACATGCATTTGCTTATTTTAATTCTTGTACAGGATACAGACAAGAATAGAACATGTGATTTTTTTTCACGTAGTTTGTGTCTGTGAAAAAACTGTAATGTATGCTACCTTAGGCCTTAGTCAGACGGGCGTTTTTTCGCGGATTTGCGGATCGCATGACGGATGCGCATCCGCAAATCGCATGACCGATGCGCGCAAGTCGCCCGCAAATCGCCCGAAAATGTGCTCCTAGCCGCGTTTCATTAGAAACGGGCCGGAGCTGTCCAGCGCATTGCATTCAATGGAGACGGCAATAGAGCCGCCTCCATTTAAAGCAATGCGCTGCGGGCGAGCCCGGGATGAATTGTCGGTAAGGGCTTAAATATATAAGCCCTTCCCTGCAATTCATCCTAAAATGTGTTAAAATAAAAAAAAAATTGTATCCTCACCTTCTCCCGGCAGCCGGAGCTCCGCGCGGCCGTCCTGCAGTGGGTGTGAAGGGGGTGTGAGTCAGACCTGCCCCCTGATTGGCTCAGCGCTGAGCCAATCAGAGGCATGCCTCACTCACACCCATTCATGAATTCATGAATGGATGCGAGTCAGACCTGCCCCTGATTGGCTCAGCGCTGAGAGGCAGTCACTCACCCATTCATGAATGGGTGTGTGAGTGAAACCGGCCTCTGATTGGTCAGGGCTGTGACCAATCAGAGGCAGATCATTCAGCAGGCGGGGATTTTAAAGCCCCGCCGGCTGAATAGTGCCGAGAAGCAGTTCAGGAGAACTGACAGCAGCCGCGGCTGGACTCCGGCTGCAGCGGAAAGGTGAGTATACAATTTTTTTTATTTTAACACATTTTAGGATGAATTGCAGGGAAGAGCTTATATATTTAACCCCTTCCCGACAATTCACCCCGTGCACGCCGGCAGCCCATTGCTTTCAATGGAGCGGCTGTATTGCCGCTCCATTGAATTCAATGGGCAAACATCGTTCTTCTCTGCCACAGCTGTTACAGCTGTGGCAGAGAAGAATGATTTGTCTTCTATATGTTCTCAATGGGGTCAGCGCTGCTGCCACCGGCCCCATTGAGCGCATATACAGAAGAAAACAGGAATCGCAGATCGCAGATAGGTGCGATCTGCGATTTTTTGTTCTATAATTTATCGGACGAGCGCATAAAAAGCGCTCATGTGTCCGATACCATTGCAAAGCAATGGTTTTATAAAATCGCCGGACGCATGCGCAAATCGCGGCTAAAAACGCCCGTCTGACTAAGGCCTTACTGAGCATTTTTTTAGTCTCAGACACAACACAGAACATATGAAAGTTATTATACTTAAAGGCAATTTCAAATCCCAACGTCTCAGAAAAAATTGGGAGTATAAGTTTATAACGATCCTCGATACTCTCAAGAATGGAATGTACCTCAGAGGGGGCGTCTTGCATCAGTGGAGAAATATGAGAAATCTGGAGCAGAGATAACACTTGGCCTGGTGACCCCCTAACACCAATTTAGACACCATAAAACCTTCAGTGGACTAATTAAGTATTTACTCCTCTACTCCTCCCATTCTTGTATTTTTTTTCTTTTGAAGTACAAATTAATCACACCATGTCTGTGTGTGTGTGTGTGTGTGTGTGTATGTGTGTATGTGTGTATGTATGTATGTATATGCACATATATACACACACACACACACACACACACACACACACACACACACACACACACGTATTTATTTTTTAAATTATATCTGTATATCTATTTATTTGATTCCGTATAAGGAAGGTTCCTGGAGTAGGTTCGAAACCTCACTATAACCTTATGCATTTTAGTTATAGCCATTAAAAGGTATCATATCTACAAGATTACTTGGGTTTCTCTTACTGAGAAAAAACACATTTCACCTCACTGAATGCTATGGGTTAAAGTGTGTTTTTTCTCACGTCCGCCACACAGATTAAAAAATCTATTAGTATGTTGGGCACCTAAATGGCAGTTTTTGCCACAATTGCTCAATTGATTAATTTGCTGCATTGTTTAAACCCAAGTCACCATCTAAAGTGTGGAAATGTGTTTAACAACCAGCACAAGACAGTTAGCGCCTTAAGCTCAGAAACTGAAGAAAAACTGCTCACATGGAAAATGCTAATGGGAAAAGAGTTTTAGACTGGGTAACTCAGATAACTAACCTAATAATGCCGTAAGTTAATGAGGCTATGAGAAAAGGGAGAAAAGTGTGAAAACAGATGCTTGACTAGTGATAACTCTGTGGCATGCTTTAATGACTGTAGAATACAAAATAATTATGCAGATAACATTTTTAAAGGCCCCAATTTACGTTACACTTGTAGCTTACCATGCTGCCTTTCAAATGTGAATATAACTTGTACTGCATATAACAGAGCCTAACAAAAAATAATAGTTCTCCTTTTCCTGGTTTACCTGTTTCCTATGTCCATGTACAGCAACCACAAGACCACCAATGCATTTCCCATAAAGCGCTATAATAGGCGCACATCCTGTATAGAATTACTGAATACAATGAAGAGGTTGCTTTGTAAAAATGAAAAAAAAAAGCTTAACTTAAGGATATTGTCTAAACATTCCTGTCGCTGATGGGCATGCAGCCAGTTCAGCCGCTGGCTACAACGGTGAGCTCATTGCATATATGCAGGCTAGAAAACGCTTGGCTAGCCGACAAGAGTTATTAGCCAAATGGGAATAGAATACAGCTGACTGGAATCAGCTTAATGTAAAAGACGCTGAAGGCAGGAGAAGTGCTAGAGCACAAATAGCTGAGCTAACAATTCAAGGACTGCACTGAAACCCTGCATCGTTCCTGTAAAAAAGGATTATAAGGGGTTTTCCAAGAGTCAGAAAAAAAGGGTCTGTGGGCAGAGGACACAAAATAACAAAAGAACTAATTTCCGAGTCAGATGTTTCCGCGGTTCAAGCCCAGCCACTCCTGTTCTTGCTGCTGCCATCATGGAAGTCGCCACTTCCTGGTCTGGATCAACTTCCGGGGCCCTGGGTACATCTGACCAGTGAGTAGTGCCATCCCCAGCCCACAGACACTTTTTTTTTTGACTTGTGGGGAACGTAAGTGTCATAGCAGTCTTAAGGCCCATTTAGATGGGACGAATGTTGGCTAAACGATGCCCGACACTCGTCCCCGCTCATACCCGCTCTTGTGCACCTGCATCGGAGCTAGTATCGTTGGTTCACAGCAGTGCGGCTGCAGATTTCTCTCCTCGCTCTCCCCCGCCCTTCTTCATTGACTTAACATAAGGGCCGTTTAATATTGAGCAGCTGCTATTTATCTGCTCATCGTCCATCGCTTATACTGCATGAAGGAAGATTTCATCTACTGCTGAACAGAGGGAATTCACCATGCATGCTTGACCTGGACTTGAACTACTTCAGGATGTATCCATCCATTGGCAATCAAGTATTTAAAAAGTTGTATCAATGCAATCTTCGCTGGTTTGCTCACTTCTCGTTACATTTAAACACTCCCCGCTTCATACAGGAATGTGAGGCCCTGAGCGAGAAGTGAACAATGATGCGCCTGTCTAAACATCCTGCACCAGAAGCCAGCGGTAAAGTTACCCGCTCGTGCGCCGATTTAAAATCAAAAATGTCCTGTGTAAAAGGGGCATGAAGTGCAATGTTAACAGCCTAAAGTAAATAGTAGATGTGGCCGTTGTTTGCAGCCAAACCCCCTTACAATAATGGAACCACCTAATGCTTAGTAAATACCAAGTGCATTGAAAACACTCACTTTGAAGCAGCCCTTCTGGACTTCTTTGCCTGTGATCCAATATTATCAACCTCATCCAAGACTGCATTAGCTTCTTCTTCCATTGGTGGGTCTTCAGTAATGCCTCCATCCTCAGTACACTCCTTTATCTTGCCAAACTTGCGAAGGTCTTGGGAAGGAGCTACTAACAAGTCGGCTGGATAGTATTCATTGCTGAAAACAAGAACGGCAAACAAACGGAAGATACATATCAAAACAAAAGAAAAGCAAACGGGAGTGCAGGACTTATAAAAATATACATGCTTATTAAATATAGAAAAGTCAAATGAAGAAAAGCACAGAAGCGCATGCACACATTAAATAAAAAAAGCCTCTGAAAAAGGTGCGTCAGAAACGCACTTGAGGGGTCTAGTCCTACACTATGGTGGTCCTTTGGGGAGCCTTATACCATTAATGGGTATTTAAAATGCTTAGGATTGTCTGCGATATGCACTTTACTCTTTTCTCCTGAATGGGGGTTGTACCGGAGATACATTGATGGCTATTGCCCTGGACATATCTAGTGGCATACATCCATTTGTATTATGCTCTCAGGGATTCATATCATTGTGTAGGGATTTTTTTTAAAAAAATTTATTGTGTTTTCCTTTGTAAGACTTTTCTATATTTAATAAATATATATATATTTTAGTCCTGCACTCCAGTTTGCTTTTCTTCTATTTAATATGTATTATAGGAGGGACTTTTTGCTATATGTATGGGTTTTAAGAAAAGGGATATTATCTACCCGCTAACGTATGATTTATGATGTCCTGCAGGCTTTTGTTAAAAAACTGAAGATATAGTTGATACACTTTAAAGGAACATTACTATTGAAACTTTTTTTCTAAAAATGGACATTGAAATAAATGTGAATTTTTTTTATAATGTTAAAAAGGGATTTTTCAGGACTCCAATTGATAAAAGGTAATTAAAATATTGGCGGGGGGAGCCACTGTTTGAGGGAGCCACTGCATTCGGATAAGTGCTGCGCCCTTATTATTGTAAACTAGGCACCATGGCTGTGCTATTGCAGCTCAATCTCGTTCACTTGAATGTGCCTGCGCTGTACAAAGACCATGTGACCGATGGATATGATGTCACAGGCAAATGAGGCTGCAGCACCCACTTGGGAGCTGCTGCCCCTTCAAGCGGCTGATCAGCAAGGCTACTAGCCCCCATCACTCTTATAATAATGACCCATCAAGTTGCATATTACAGCCAGCAACTACTGCTGATGGCACGGGTCCTGTTCCAGTCACTGGATGTACAGATCACAACGCCAAGATGGACATACTGTACATTTTTGTCTATTTGCAGGAAGAAGTTAAGCATTACTATACTGCAAAAGTTCTCAATTTGTAAAATTGCTGAGGCAGATATACTAACAAACATTTATTGAGATCTACTTATAAATGGCCCAATTAGTTCTTCAATGGAGTGCAAAACCTTCCAGCACTTTAGAAAGTGCTGTAATTTCACATTTGTAAAAGTAAAGTTATTTCTACCTTATAAACCTCAAGAAAAGTGGTGAAAGTTCCCTTGACCGCGGCTCTACCCTGTCCGGGAAGAGTGACATTGCTTTCCACAGCAGAAACCGAAAATTGGTATAATCAGTCCTTTCATTCACATCTGTTCTAAGTTTCAGCATATCACCATACAGAGCCCCAATGTCTCCTGCATAAAAGCCGGGGAAATCCTTTGCCTGGCCGCACTCTTCCTTTTGCTCATATTGTAGCTCTCTTTCTGTAAGAAAAGAAAAAAAAAAACACTTATTGAATACAAAATAGATGTGCAATCAGGTTGGTGAATGTGAGCATACTATGTGCATACAGTCCCCATTTAGAAGGTGGGCTTTGCTTATATAGACCTATGGTATCGCAAATAAAGAGGTGGGAATAAACGTAAAAGGGTTTAGGATTAAAAATTATCCCATACGAATAGGATAGGAGATAACGTTCAAATCAGTTGGAGCCTCACTGAAGGTCCCCATGTGAATGGAACAGTGGTTGAACATGCAGACCCTCACTCCATTCATTCCAGTGGAACTGCTAGAAATGCCCAGGTACAAGCTGTGGCGCGAGTGTTCTACCGTTGCTCCATTTATGCAGGGACCTTCAGAATTCCCACTTTCAGGATCGTGGGAGTTCCACTGGTCAAATCCCAACCAATTTGGAAAGTTAAAAGGATAATCTTCAATCCTGGTTCAATCCCTTTAAGTAAAAAAAATGCACAATCTTATTCTGTATCATCAAGATACTGCATTAATTTTGCAAGTCAGTCAAAAAACAGAAAGGTATCATCTGGGGAGAAATTAAACAATCATCTCAGAATGGTGGCAAATTATTAAATAAGATAATGGAACAACATACCGTAATCATCCAATCCTCTGCCCCTGCCCAGTTCGCCATGGGTTTTTCATTCCAGCTGCAACAGCAATGACATCCTGACACAGGGCCATGTGACTCCTGCAGTTAATCACAGGACATGAGCCAGGGATTGGCTGCAGCAGTCATATATCCTTGATGTCAATGACATAATCACTGACTAGCTGCAGCAGGAAGTAAACACCATAGGGTTGGATGCAGTATGTCCTTTTTATTATGGTTTGCAAATCTGAAAAATGTTTTTTTCCAACTTGGACCTAATTTCATATGAAGTAAGGTGGAGAATTGAATCCTAGATCTGTGATCACATATTTATTACAAACTACATTCTTTATCAACTGTGTCCTGACATGGTACTTCTTAGGCTCTGTTCACACTGGCACTCAAAGCTTCCATCAATCGTTCCCATGGCAAGAATAGGAGTAACTAAAGCTACTGTAGTACATTGGGAGTCACCAGTATCCATTTAGAAACAGTGTAGCATAGCCATCATGACTATGGTATACATGTAAGGCATGAAGATAATGTAAACAGAGCCTTCCCACACTTCTATACTCCAGTAGAGCAACATATTTATAGTCTAAGTACGAGGTATTCATAGTTAAAAGGGGTATTCCCATCTCAGCAATTCATGGTTGAGATGAGAAATCCACGGCTGCTAATCAACCATCTCGCCAGGTGATATAGAAACAGGCAAGGCGACAGCCTAAGGCCTCATGTCCACGGGGAAAATCAGATCCGCTGCAGATTCTACATGTAGAATCTGCAGCGGGTCCCTCCTGCCCCGCGGACATGAGCGCCGAAAATAGCAATTTAAAAGCATTTACCTATCCGGCGCGGGCGGGGAATGTCAGCTGTTCCTCACGGCCGGATCTTCATTTTCGGCCGGCGGATGAATTCCTGACGCCGGCGGCACGTCGCCGGCGGCACGTCGCCGGCACGTCGTCGACGTGCCGCGCGCATGCGCCGGGCACATCCGCCGAGCCGAAGCAAGGAAGATGCGGCCGTGAGGAACAGCTGACATTCCCCGCCCGCGCCGGATAGGTAAATACTTTAAATTCCTATTTTAGGTCTCCCGCGGATCCGGACGGCTTCCATAGGCTTCAATAGAAGCCCGCGGGAGCCGTCCCCGCGGGAGACCCGCACGAAAATGGAGCATGGTCCAGATTTTTCCATGCTCCATTTTTTTTTAAATCCCTTTTATTGACGATCCGCGGGTATTTATCTACCCGCGGGTGGTCAATGCATCCCTATGGGATGCGGATCCGCGTGCGGGAGATCCGCTGCGGATCTTAAATCCTATTTTCCCCGTGGACATGAGCCCTTATGCAGTTTCCATAACTGCCACCGAACTGAATGGAAGTTACAGAAACAGTGTAGCACAGTGCACTACGCTGTTTTAATTCCAACGTTACGGAAACAGCATAGCGCAGGGTACATTTCTTCAGTGGGAATTACAGAAACAGTGTTAGGTGGCAGCCTCGGCTGCTTCCGTAACACCCAGCCAGGTGGTCAGGAAACAGCCATGGGTTTCTCATCTCAGCCATGAAACGCCGATATGGGAATAGCCCCTTTGACGCTGCACAACTTCAAGAAAAAGATGTTAAATGATAATCAACAGTACATTACCAGCATAAGCAGCAGACTTTTCCAAATGCTCATAAAACACCTTCCAGAAGGTTTTATTTTCCAATCCATTTGCATGAGATCTGTGAACAAGAAACCAGATCAGAGTCTCACTGTAGGACCAGAGCCTTGGAATGCATCGGACAGTTTCCAGTTCACTGAGGCTTGACAACTCCTTGCAGTCTCATGTGAACGATACAGAACACAATGTGACATTTAACTGAACATTTCTTTTTTACGTGAAGTAATCCTGGAATATCGTGCAATTTTAGTACAAGCATCAGTTATATCCCCTCTGACATAATGCCAAATAGAGAAGGTATTAAAGACACTGTAGTTTTCTATTGGTTAGACGCTACAGATGTTAAAGGGGTTGTCTCGCGAAAGCAAGTGGGGTTAAGTACTTCTGTATGGCCATATTAATGCACTTTGTAATATACATCGTGCATTAAATATGAGCCATACAGAAGTTATTCACTTACCTGCTCCATTGCTAGCGTCCCCGTCGCCATGGCTCCATCTAATTTCGGTGTCTTCTTGCTTTTTTAGACGCGCTTGTGCAGATGGGTCTTCTCCCTTCGGCTCGGAAGCAGCAGCGTTTTGGCTCCGCCCCCTTGTACGCGTCATCGCATAGCTCCGCCCCATCACATGTGCCGATTCCAGCCTCCTGATTGGCTGGAATAGGCACGTGACGGGGCGGAGCTACGAGCCGAGCCGAAGGGAGAAGACCCATCTGCGCAAGCGCGTCTAAAAAAGCAAGACGACACCGAAATTAGACGGAGCCATGGCGACGGGGACGCTAGCAACGGAGCAGGTAAGTGAATAACTTCTGTATGGCTCATATTTAATGCACGATGTATATTACAAAGTGCATTAATATGGCCATACAGAAGTACTTAACCCTACTTGCTTTCGCGAGACAACCCCTTTAATCATAGATTTGAAGAAGCTCAATGGACAGTAAGGGAGGGTACTGGGGGGATGGAGGGAGAATTCTTGGCACCATGGCAGTTGCGGCTCTGGCACACTGGTGATTAATCTTTCATTTTCTCGGTGCTGCTTTTAGTAAATTTGTGGACAGTTATAATTAAAAAACAACTCAGGCGATTCATGAAAATAAAATATACAAGAGAATAAATTAGTAAGTTCGGAGTACTAATAGTGCAAAATCACATCCGATTTGTGCTTCAATCCCAAAGAAACAACTCTCTAAAATAAACATCACATAGGTTTCTGTGTTTTTGATACTTTCTTTAATGAATTGTGTTCCTCTGGGATTGAATCGCAAACCAAAATGTGATTTTGCACTTTTAATATATCAGGCTTATTGATTTCTTTCCCTGTATGTTTATTTTTATAAATAACCTGGATACATGTTTTTTTTTTAACTTTGCTTTATTTATCACATGAAATATACGATACAGAAAAGAAAGGTGTATGGTATTAGCATTCAGTCATGTAGCATGTATACACTTATTCTGCATTTACATTCCAAGACATGTGAATATACATACTTTAAAATACTGCTTAATATTATAGACTGGAGTTTATTACCTTGAACTGTATCTGCTGGTTTTAATAACATATTTATTATTTTTTATAACTAAGTAAATTCACTGTATTATTTGTATCCAGTGTTTGAATTAAACAATAAACATAAACCTATTGAACCGAAGCAACCTGCGCTGGTCGTGTTATTTCCAGTGAAACTTTGTTTATTCTGTGGGTAACGTAGAGTAGGCCTCCAGCCAACCTGGATACATGTTTAGTCACTACTTTTTACATATTGTTCATTGGCTGTCATTTACTTTTTATGCCACTTGTTTGTATGTACCTATATATGCTATGACTATGGGCTGCCAGTAGTGATGAGCGAGCATACTCGCTAAGGGCAATTGCTCGAGCGAGCATTGCCCTTAGCGAGTACCTGCCCGCTCGAGAGAAAAGGTTCGGGTTCCAGCGGCGGGCAGGGAGCTGCGGGGAGGAACAGAGGGGAGATCTCTCTCTCCCTCTCCCCCCTGCCCTGCTGACTGCCGCAACTCACCGATCCCCCACGCCGGCACCCGAACCTTTTCTCTCGAGCGGACAGGGTGGTCTCTGACACTTGCTATGGGTTTTAAACTGCAGACAAACTCCCTTACATATGGAAAAACATACAATAGGCTGTCTTATAGAAGGATCATACCCTTAATATATTTACTCACACAATAAGCTCAATCACTGGATTCCAGAGCGGACTGAAGTTGACATAAAGCATGGCCAGCAAATATCTCAATGGTACCTGGAAACAAACCATAAAGTAGTAGAAAGAGCGAGTAAGAAAAAAAAAAAAAGTGAAAATCAGAATAGAAAACAGAATATGAGATGGGATGTAAAGCATGCAATCAAAGCATCTCAAGGCAAACACGATACATACATGATTAACATATCTTGAGAATGAATATCCAACTAACCTCCTGAAAGTCTTCATTTCCTGCTGTATGAACAAGATCATGCCTAAGCTTCCTAAGTTGGAGCAATTTTTCCCGATATTCATGGACAGTAGCTGGTATAAGCTCAGCTTGTAGAAGTACAGAAAACAGTGACAAGTTTTCACCCTCCCTAGGTTCCTACAAATTCGACAAGTACTGGTTAGACTCAATTTCATCGTAAACCTACAAAGCAGTGGATTTCGTAATAGTCACTTACCTCTAAAGTTGCAGACGGCTGATTACAGAAGTGATTTAAAATCCGTATAGACAAGAGACGCATCTAAAGAGGATTGGAAATAATTTAATGCTTTGCGCAGTAAGAGACAGGTAATACAAGCAGGGAGTCGCCGCATTGTGTTGTATAAGGCAACGCATTAAAGGGTCTATAAAGGACATTTGCTTTATAAGTGTATAACAAGTTTCTTTTACCTAATATACCAGTCACACGTTTTGTAACAAAGCCACAATACTAACTAAAAGGAGCCAAATAAATAAAGCTGTCCATCCAGGACAAAAACAAGCTCCCATAATCACTTAAAAGACATACAGTAATAAAAAAGGTGTTGCTTAGTGGTTTAAGCAGGCCTTTCCATAGAAAAAAAGCTTATCCTGCTCTTTAATACTAGTACCACCAGCAAAGCCTCCAAGAGTTTGCAGAGGTCTTCCTCAATTAAGCAATGCATATACAATGCACAGCTAATATACAAGTGGTCTAATATCAAAGACACAAATAAGAAAGCTCAGCTATTTCAGAAAAATAAGTATCATGTTTAGTTTGAGTTAGGATACCTTTGAGGAGTTGCTTGATAAATTAAATTGTAACTTTGAAAAAATCTCCATCTGGATGTCATGGGAAAGTTGCTCTTGATAGCCGCAGAAAACTAGTCTAGTGAAGTAGAGATCGGCCAGCAACAATGCACAAGGATCAGAGGGAGCAGCGCTATAAGGAAATAATGTGTGCAAATTAGACAGAAATCATAACAAACATGGAGACAAGGAACAGGTCATCAAGTTCATGCCTAATATATCTGAACTGTCTAACTGTCCAATGGCCAAGCGGAAAAATCAATTGGAACGTTATCTTTACTAGGAAGGAAAATGCTGGTAGAATAGTAAACAGTAGAAGCTTGGCTACACAAGCATACTGTCATAGCTGACACTAATCAACTATGAACAGTCCATTCGTCGGTGTTACTCGAGCTTACAGGGGTTGTCTGCCCTCTTTTTCAGTGATAGGTCCTCACTAGTTGATGGACTGGGATCCGCCGTTCAGAACCTCATCCATCAGCTGATTATCTGGCCTGCTGCTTATCAGTGAACAGGTGAGGAAGTGCAAGCGATGTCTTGCGACGGCACTTCCGACCAGCAGAGAAGCAGGAAGTGCCGCAGCAGCACATCTCTGTTAATAATTTCACTGGGAATGAAGCTGGGGCGTGCGCACTTCATGTGTTGATGACTACTGACAGCAGGCTGGACGATTAGCTGATGGATAGGGGTCTCGAGTGGTAGAACCCTGTCCATCACCTACTGATAGCCTATTCAGAAAATAGGTCAGTTATAAAGAGGGCAGATAACACTTAACTGACTCGTTCAGTCATGTGTATGGTTCTTGTGGAACTAGGCAATGGCCATACTGATTCTATGGTATAGCGAAATGCTGCGTTGGTGTCTACAAATAAGGCTAGGGCACAACTTTCTGCTATGACTATTGCCAAATGAGTTATCGCACTCTATAGAACCCTTATAATCCATGCAAGTATCAAAACTTATCAATTTTTATAACAATTTAACCGTGTTCACATAAAATGTCTGGGACTTACAGTAACAAACTCTTCACTTGCTCCACGGGTAGCATCTGAAGAATATCAGCAGAGTCATCGAGGCTAAGAAGAGTGCTCACAGCTTGGCAGGCTACACACAGGACATCTGGCAGATAGAAACATGTTGGTAGGTCAGCCTACAGGTAACACACTATCACAGCGCTTTATCACTGGCCATATCATCCAGTTGCTGCCAGAGGACATTAGATCACTATAGAAGCAACACCATTGAGACATGCAGTGACTGGATGACTTAGCTGAAAGCTGGAGATGCATCTTATTTTTAACCAACCCCTTAATATTAAAACCAGAATATACAAAGCAAATCAGAGCAAAGTAAATGCCTCAGAAAATGAGTCAGTGTTATGGAGCTATCAAAATAGCCAACTCTTCTGGATGGCAGTCTTCAGCCCAATTACACTGTTTTCTGAGTAGAGGGAAGCAAAGTAGAATAGGTTACAGTTCATGACACTACTTGTTTGTGAGTTCTCCACTCCACACGATCAGAGGAAATCTTAAATCCCGTTTATGCAGTGTGGCCAAAAAAAAAAAAAAACACATGCAAATTTTTAACCCCATAGAATGGCAGTTTTACCATATTGACTTGAGAATTAAGGTCCATTTACATGCAAAGATGTCAGAAACTGACAGTTTTGAGCGATTATTTTGCATTAGCTACTAATGGGTTAATCAGCACATTAGTAGCTAACGAGCTTCATTTGTATGTATTTAGAGAAGAGCGGGTGGTCTGTTCTCTAGATACATCACTTCTGTTCTCCCTCGGACAGCAGGATGCAAAGAATGCTATCAGTGCTGCCTGCGGAGAACACAGCATGCTGTCCGTCTTATCGTTTTATGCCGAACTGAACTCAGTGATGGACTAAGAGTGCATGGTAAGTGCATGACGGGCACACATTTACATACAACGGCTATCGCTCAAAAGCCGTTGTTTGGACGACGTTTGAGCGATAATCGTTGCATGTAAATTAGGCTTTAGACTGAATAGAGTAACCCATAGCTTTAATAACTGGATTAAAAAAAATTGACTGTAGTTTTGTACAGTTTATGGAATACTTTTTTTACGTTTTTTTTTTTTTTAAAGCCGAATATCTGCAAAACTACAGCAAAAACAAGCAGTATTTGGTCATGTAAAGGAAGCTTAGCATGTTTTAATTGATGCCAGTTAAACTACTGCTGAAGAGGAGCATTTATCTATTAACAATCACCTTTACTGCACTTAGTTTCTGCATTTTACTCCTTACCTTGAGCAAACTGTGTTTGGGTCATCAAAGAAAAAACATTTTCTATGAATTGAGATAAAACTGGAAGAATTCTGTCCTTTTCCAAAGGCCTGTAGAAAGTTACAAAAAAAAATTAATACATCATTGATAATTACAAATTACCTTTTTAACAACTAAGGGTTTAGAAGTCTCAACAGTTTTTCCCATAGACTTTATTTTGTAAGGATAGAATTGTTATCGCCTACATTTTTTTATACATATTCCCGTATTATATTTACCTTAAATGAGGTAGAACAACTAGAGCAGACCAACAATAGGACACTTCATGGATATCCTCATGTGAAGACAGTGTAATCAAAGATAATACGTATTCTAGCACTGGGGATTGCTGGCCACCACGACTTTTCGGCTTTGCACTAATTAGAAAACATAGGGAATTAAGGATAATTAAAAACAATCAATCAACTTTACACTTAAAAGGGTATTCCCGTCTTAGGAATTTATGGCACATATCTTTGGGTTATACCTATTGAGAGAGTTGGGGAGCAGTGATCTGCGCTCGCTGATTTACAGCAACCATATGCAGCCACTTTTACCATTAAAAGGGTATTCTAATCTTAGACATTTACGGTATTTCCACAGGTTATACCATAATTGTCTGATACTGTAGGTACGGGTCCCAAAGGTGGGACCTGCTTCTATCACCAGAACACGGATGACTGACCCCTGCATCCAGGAATGGATTAAATGAAGAGATGGCCGGATATTAGAGAGGGTCTGAAAGATGTGATCAACATCTTATTTATGGCATATTCTATGGACACAGCATGTATTAAGACCTATGGCAGTTCTCTGGACTCATTCTCCTCTATATTATAACAGTGAAGGCTGCATGCAAGCACGGTAGGGTAAAGGGTACCCAGATGTGATATCTGCACTGATCAGGCATTCATATTCAAGATAGAAATACCCTACAAATTTGAACTCTGCATAACCAGCCTTCAAGGATACCAATACATAAAAGATACATAAAAGACACATCAAAGCTTGTTTGGTATCACCTCTTGCAACAATGTATGTCATAAGAGGCGAAATGAAACAAATGTGCTTGATAAAGGCTATGAGCCAAAAGACTGCACCTCTGGGAATAACTTTTCTGCAGCTAAAAGTTCTGCCTCCGACTTGAGCCAATCTCCAAGGATAATTCAAGTACTAAAGCTTAGAGTAGAAAATACATCTGTCATACACCGTTTGTAAGGCCAATTGGGCTTTAATCATGTAAAACCATTATTCTGCATCAAGTCATTATAGCTGCTATAACCCAAACTGATAATACTCCACGACTAATGTTATATCCACTCAAACCTACGGTTTATTCTTCTCTACAAACACAAGGGGATATTTTTCAAATGCCAAGGAAGCAATAGGAGGGGGCTCAGCCTTTTCCAAAATCAGCTTTGTCAAGATTGCCAGAGCCTGGCTTCTAGCGGCGCCGTCCTCCTCGGTGAAGAGCGGCAGAATATACTGCAAGAGGCTTGGTAGGAAATACTGAAAGAGAAAAACATATCAAACTATTAGAAAGATACAGACTAAAGCCGCTTTCAGACAACCGTGTTTGAACTCCATATTTGGTCCGTGTTTTGCAAACTGTCATACGGAGCTAATGTAATGCTATATCTCTATTCACATGGCTGCAGTTTTCAAGGCTATTTTTTTGAAAAGTAGCATAATCTATTTCCTGATTTGCTTCCAAATTGATGTATTGGACAAATATTGATCAGTATTCATTCAGTAGAAAATGAAACCAATGACAGTAAATAAGGCAAATACAGATTAAATACTGACGACGTACAGTTGCAATGTGATCTCTAACACATTCGTGTGCTTGATCCATATTACAGATATGTAGAATATGTTTGTATGAAGCTGGCCTAAGGCGTTATTCATATGACTGTATTATGGCTCTATTTCTGGTCTATAGCAATGGCAAAAAAGTGATTGCTTCCCATTAGATTTCCATGCATTCACCTGACAGAGTCCAATCTCAATTTTGAAAACTCCAATTATATAGTCTTAGATGTAGACCAAAGCCAAAACCGAACAATGTGGAAAGTGGTATCCATACAATAATTTAAAGGGAATGCTTCGGCTATATTTTTTTTTACTAATTAAAACCAGATAGTGACAGACATTCTATTTGGTAATCAGTTTTATTTTCTGATTGCACATTTCTTTCATCCTACTATATGACTATGGAGGCAATCTCCTTGGCTGAGCTACAGTCGGCAGCATTTAGAGATGTTCTCTACTGCAGCCTCATGGATCATTCACACAACGGACAGGACCTGATCTATGAGAAACTGTTCGAGGCATGTTCTGTGACCTGGCAGAGGTCATTGTGCAAAGAATTGAGTAGTAGATAAGCTGTGACCATCACCTATTGTGAATGGTGTAACATGCTGTTACTATAACCTTTTCACACATTGCCCCGATATTAATAAATCACTGTGTGCTACCCGCAGTTACCCATATGGAATACCTTCCCACGACCCTGTCGGAGCATTCCCCTTTGCAGATTGTGAATTTGGCACAATTTCAGATACAGCGACTCCCGATATGGCAGTTAAGTGCTTTCACTCCAGGATAATACTATGATAACATGGCATATTAAGGAGTATTTTGCTACAATACTGGTTCTGCTCTGGTCTGTGTGGTCTGCGACGCTATGAAGTCATTCTTGAGTAGTAAATTCATACAACCTATTAGTCGTAAAAAAAATGGGCAATAGACAATTGGAAGAAGCCCTCTGTCATAGAGACGGGGAAATGGAGATGGTGTATATTCGTACAACTGATGATACAAATGCGACCAATTGGACTGAAGCGAAAGATGTCCCACCTTTTGGAGAAGTCAGTGAAAAGAAGATTTTTTTTTTCTTCAAAGAGCTATACTTCAAGGAAAAAGAAAAAGCGGGACACATGACACTTGTCACTACGGTAAGAGTTCAGATGGAGGTTCCCTTTGTTACATCCCCTAAATCTCCAACAGGAGAAGTGCTATCTGATACTGTCCCCATTTTGCATGTTTTTTGCAACTTCTATAAATCTCTACATCATACTCTGCTATGGAAGGCCTTTGGACAAATTACTTTTTTAGACTCTGTGGCCCTTCCAAGGTTGTCTGCTTCTGACAGAGCTTGTCTTCTCAGACAGCTGCAGTTGGGCGAATTACAGGAGGCTACGGCCTCTATGGTTAGTAGGTCCCCAGGAATAGTGTGGCTTTGTGTAGAGCTCTTTAAGCAGTCTGGGGTCTTTCTCCTTCTCATGCCAGAGCTTTTTAATGTTTTTCAGGGGACTCTGAAGGAGGGACACTTGTCAAGCTCTATGTGGAAGACTATTACAGTAATTCCTCAACAGAGCAAGGATTCATTAGAGCCAAACTCCTACAGATCCATATACCTGTTGCCAGAGTAGGTTAAAGATGCTGTTGAACGTCTTGGCCATGCATCTTTCCAGGGTAGTGGCAACTCATTCATCCAGTAATAGTCTTTAACTGCTGTAGATTTAGCCAGCATAAACTGCGCAGACTTCATCCAAATCTAAAATTACCAATGGATAACCCTGGACAGTGAGTGGTGTGTTCGCTTGATGAGGCCAAGGCCTTAGACAGTGTGCAATGGGAGTTCCTCTGGAAAGTCCTGGTTAAAATAGGCTATAACATGAGCTCCAAACCCTATGTTAAATTAGTATAGGAGGATCAACTGGCGAGAATTTGAGTGAATGACACAATCTCTGGGCCGTTTGATTTGGAAAGGGGTATTCAACAAGGGTGTCCTCTATCCCTTCTATTATTTGCAATAGTGATTGAGCAACTTGTGGCGTGCATTTGGGCACATACAGGTTCACATTCATGGTTTTCACTGTGGCAACTTGGAGGATAAGGTGGTTCTCTATGCAGACAATATGCTGCTTTTTCAGGCAATGTCAACTATTGAGAAATGTGCCAATACTCTGGCTTAACTATTAACTGGAGTGAATCAGAGCTGCTGTTGGCGAACGATCCAGGGATAAATGTGTTGCCTCCAGAAATTCCATTATTGTGTAAATGAGTTAAGTATCTGGGAATTCATATAGCTATGGCTTTAAATCAGACTTTCAGTGTCTGAACATAAATCCAATGATTTGGACCTTCTGAGTAAAAAAAGAAGCTTGGTCGTGGTTTCCGCTGTCAGTAGTGGGGAGGGTCAATCTTATAATAATGACCTGGATGCCCAAACTGCTTTGTATTCTTAACTCCCTAATACGAATACCCCCAATGCTTCTTCTATAAAGTTGTGCGTTCAGAGAATTGATATGGAGGGGGTGCGTATTAAATTGCAGACTTTACAAAGAGCTAAAATTGTGTGTGTGTGTGTGGGGGGGGGGGGGGGGGGGGTGGATTCTCTGTGTCAGTGCAAGAGTAAAGATTTATTTCTTGGCGGCCCAACTGCAACATTTTAGGGGATGGGAGGCTACTGGGAACAAACTGCTCTGTCACAATGTAATGACAGATTTCTTGTTTAAAGCGCTGGAGGCTCATACGTTTAAGATCCACTCCCAAAAAAGCCTACACTACACCTAATGCATAAAACTTGGTGGAAGGCCAGCTCTGTTCTGAATTTTATAGGAATGTACTCAGTTTACCTCTATATGGAAAGCGCCATAGCTGAAGGAGCCATCTAGTCTAGAAAGATTTGGATGCTGGAAATTCAAAGAGATACAATGATTTCTGCATAAGATTCAAAAAGGTAGCGGGGGGGGGGGGGGGGGGGAGTGTGCAGCATGCCTCGTTTCCAAATAGTAACAGTACTTTCTCTGCAAGATGCATGAGCTTTACCATTGACCTAAAGGCAAAGTGGGTTAGATTTGGGACCAATCGAAGAGGGGCAGAGGTAGAAGGTTCTGGGAAAGGTTCCACAGTTGTCACTAAGGGCTCCCACACACTTGCGATTGCGTTTTTTGTTAACGCGATTGTCAATGGGACTTTCTAATGTTAAAAACGCAACACAATGCACCAAAAACGCAGTTGCGTGCGTTGCGTTTTTTTACAATAGAAAGTCCCATTGACAATTGCGTTAACAAAAAACGCAATCGCAAATGTGTGGGAGCCCTAAGTGAGATGCATGCTCCATCGATAACATCTCACACTACTATTCCAACATTTGACTGGACTGTGGGACTCTACTCTGTGCAACAGTTGTAAAAATCAGAACGCTGACCTTAGGACCTCTTCATACTGCCGATTGCGATTTTGCCAAGAGAAAATCTTGTCTTTTTTCCCACAATTTTTGAGCGTCAGTACTGCATTTTTTTCCCCTCAAATTTGTGTTGGCTCCATGGTTGGACTGATCAGCTCCATTTAATTTGATTAGAGACAGTATTTTTTTTCTATTTGAGGTAAAGCGGTACTTGCCAGCGATGAGGGAACATACAGTTTGGAAATATTCATTTTACTTCAACTACAATTGCAGTACTACTATATTAGTGTTAAGACCTCTTTTAAAGTGGTATCTGGAATATACTTATTGACACCTCTGTATTTATTATGTCTTGAGGAGATGTAATGGTGTACTGTGTTGCGTTTGGGCTGGGGAGAGTGGGCTGAGGGTATGATGTTAATTTGATAAACTGCAACACATGTAATAAACAGCTACTTGATTAAAAAAAAGTGATTTCCTGTGATTTTACATCGGCCCATCTTTGATATATAACCTTCACTGTGAGCTTAGTGAGGATCCCATCCCTGGAGCCACCACAAGTAGGCAGGACAAACAGGTAATGGCGCTCGCTGTAGTGCAGCACTCCTTTAGGCCTCATGTCCACAGGGAAAATCAGATCCGCTGCGGATTTGTAATGCGGATTTGGGCTGCGGATGCAGTGCGGATGCACTGTAATTGTCTTTTCTTTTTGATGCGGGAGATCAATTGAGCTATGTGCTCTGAGCTCCCGCATGCGTGATCCGCACTAAAATGGAGCATGGCCATTTTTTTTCATGCTCCAGAAAATTTTTAATTACCATCCGCGGGTATTTATCTACCTGCGGGTGGTCAATGCATTCCTATGGGGCGCGGATCCGCGTGCGGGAAAAACGCTGCGGATTTTAATTCTTACATTCCCCGTGGACATGAGGCCTTAATTGCAGTAGTGCAAACACTTACATGCGCATGAATGATTCTGTGACAGATTCAGCAAAACTCCCCTTTGTTGCAGTTTGAGGTCCATAATGCACCAATACCCATGAAAAAGTTAATAATGCTTACCTGTTCAAATTGCCTCATTTCAAACATCTTTTCAGAGAACTCCAAAAGTAATCCCCTTGAAATATTACTCTCAAGAACCTACAAGACAAAATAAGAATACACTTGTTATGTATATTCTCCCCAATACTGCAGTTTTTCACCCCACAGTCCAATCATTAGTTCTTTATAATTTATGCACTTCCTTGTTCCATAAAACTGGGGAAAGTGTGTGAATATTAGCTATGTGTAAAAAAAAACAAACACGCTACACAGTACATATGTAATGTAGGACAGCGCATCATAGAAATCCCTCAGTGTCAATGTGGCGGAAATTGGTCGATTCCACAATCTGATAACTATATAGTTTAAGGGGTGCAGATGCCCAGGAAAATTTGACAAGGTATGGAGTATACGGCGCGGTTTCCCATTTATGGCCTACCCTCCATGATTACTCTCATCTTCCATTTCGGTGTTCCAGAGACGCACTCATTAACAAGCACAACCTCGGGCTGGAACCTGAAGACTATTGACACGATGTCTGAACCCATTTTATCTACCTGTATTTAAACATTTCTGTTACTGGGGTAATTTGCCCTCTTTGTGATCAGCTGCACGTTAATTTTGTCACGCTTTTGAATGTACCACAGTGCTACAAAAATGTTGTAATTTTATCAATAAAACGGGGATATTCGCCTAACCCAATCACTGCAGAACCTACTCAGTAGCGAAAAGGGGGTCAGGTGTATCATGGACACTGTTTGTAGGGAAGTGTTAGAGGCGATTACAGGTAATATACAGTATTTTTCCATGTATAAGATGCGTTTTTTGTTACAATTTTTTTACACGGGATGCCGACGTAACAGTGTAAGTTTGCGTCAGAAGTGATCCGGCGAAAATTTATACCAACATGCCGTCACAGTAAAGAGGAGCGGTGGCGAGTATGCCCGACGCCGTCCCACTCCCTCCCACACACACACACACTACACAGCACACATACATAGAACCACTGTATACTCAACAGCCACGTCTTGTCAGCGCTGGCCGGCCAAGTCTGCAGTCTGCTGCGCTTGGTCCCCATAGCAAACTGTAAACGTGAAGGTGGAGAGCTACAGAGAACCTGCCAGCAGCGATGAGAGGATGGCTGGTGAGTATAACAGGGACTTAGGCTGGGTTCACATGGTGCAGATTTGCCGCAGTTTTTCTGTTGCGGTTTTGCCGCAGAAGAACAGCTTCTGCGGCAAAACTGCTTCAAAGGTTGTTTTTGGCTTGTGGATTTTGGTGCCTTTTTTTTTTTTTTAAAGGAACGTTTATTTAGCCAAAAGACAAATATACAGTAACAGCAGACATCATAAAGAATGCACACCTTGCTGATACATTACAGTACATGAGAACTGAAAAAAAAAAGACAAAAGTGAAAACACAGTGTCTCGCATATTCGTGTGCATTTCTCATAAAACATAATACTTGGCTGTTCATTTTCACATTTATCAACTACTCATAATGGAACAAACCCAACCAGGGAGGGCTCCTAGTCTGGAGCCCCAAGACACCAGGAGAAAAAAGAAGGAAAAAACAAGACAAAACAACCAAAAAAGGGACAAACAAATAGATAGAACAACCCCCCCCCCTCCCCTCCCACCTTAAACAACAACCCTGCGCGACTCTTAAAGAAAAAAAAAAAAAGAATTAGCCTAAACAGTAGATTGGTTCAAGCGAGTATCCCTCACCATATCCATTCCCAGTATCTAGAGAGGCATCTCTGCTGCTGTTGCCGGACAGTTCATCCAGTGCCCCCAAACCTTGTCAAACTTCTCAGGACATCCCCTCGCCATATAAGTCAGTTTATACATTGGAAGCACAGAGTTCACCACCTGGATCCATGCGTTTCTGGTCGGCCTACCAGGGTGCTTCCAATTTAACAAAATCACCTTCTTAGCATAGAAAAACAGTAGCTTATATAAGGTGCGGGTTGCGGCTGCCACTGGTAGGTCTCCAACAAGCCCAAAGAGGCAAACCGCAGGGTGCATGATCCTCGGGGCCCCCAGGTGAGACTCCATAAATACAAGAATGTCCCCCCAGTAGTCTCGCATGACACCACAGTCCCAGAACATGTGCATGATGGTCCCATCAGCAATTAAGCATCGGGGACAGGTCGCTGAGGGGAGCAGACCCATTACATGTAGCCTGGATGGGGTGTAGTATATACGGTGTATGAACTTTACCTGGATAAGCCTATCTCTAGCACTAATCAAAGGAGGACCAGAGCTCACCAATATGTCTTCACTCTCCTCCGCTAACAGATCAGGAATGTCAATGACCCACTTCTGGGTCGCCCTCTCCCTCAACGGGGCAAGACACTGCATCAGGTGGGCATAGAAACTGGACAGTGGTCTTACTAGGTTGCACATCTGTGCCAAGCCTTCCAACCGAGTCAGGGACATCGGTATGGACAGGCCCTGAAACTGAGCCCTGATCGCATGTCGCAGCTGGTAGTACCTGAAATAGGAGTGCTCAGGCAGGTTGTAGATTATCTGAAGCTGGAGGAAAGTGCAGAAGGTGCCCTCAGTGACTATGTCCGATAGTACATTAATACCATGAGCTCTCCAGAATGCAGACTCTGTAAAGCGCTGCAGGTGCGGCAAGTGTGGATTATCCCACAAAGGAGTATGTGGGGACCATGTGACTTCCACTACAGGGGTCAGCTGCAAGGCCGTGTGCCATATTTTAAGTGTTACCAGCATGGGGTCAGGTAAGGGGGCAATAGGAGAGGAGGGGCCACGCATCAGCAGACCCCTCAATCCTAGGGTGGAGCCCACCACCCTGCGCTCCAGTCCCACCGCCGGATTGTAATCCGATGAAGTCAGCCACCACCCAGCATACACCAGCTGGCTGGCCAGATAGTAGTAGTAGAAGTGGGGTAAGGCTAATCCTCCCCAGCTCACTGGGAGGCACAAGGTCTCCAATTTAATCCTGGGGGTGGAGCCTCTCCACAGGATACGCAGTACAATCCCACGAAGCGTGGCAAAGAATCTGGTTGGGACCAGGACAGGGCAATTATGCAGGACGTACAAAAATTTTGGTAGTAGCTTCATCTTTAACAAATTGACTCTGCCCACTAGAGTGAGTGGGAGAGAGGCCCAACGCGTCGCCATTCCCTCAGCCCATTTAAGGAGGGGAGCTAAATTAAGGTCAAAGAAGGTAGAAACCCCCACCGACACTCTTATACCCAAATAGTTTGTCTGAGCTGTCCAGCTTAGTGGAGCGGGCAAAGGGAGCTCAGCTGCCGCAGGGTCTATTGCAATTAAATGGGTTTTGTCCCAATTGACCCGAATACCAGAATGTAGGCCAAATGTGTCAAAAATGGCGAGTGCAGAATCAAGAGAGGACTCTGGATCCTGGAGGAAGAGGAGGGTGTCATCAGCATATAGTGCTATGCGCTCTTCATAATTGTGAAGTTTAAATCCCTTTATTACCGGCGAGGTCCGGACCCAAATTGCAAGGGGCTCTATAGCAAGGGCAAACAGGGCAGGGGACAGGGGGCAACCCTGTCGTGTGCCTCTACCGAGGGGGAACTGGGCAGAAACATGGACATTGGTTTTGATACTGGCTACTGGGGAGTCATATAGGATCTTTACCCACCTAATAAATGCTGGCCCAAATCCAAACCGTTGCATCACTGCCCACAAGTACCTCCACTCTACTGAGTCGAAGGCCTTTGCCTGGTCTATAAATACCAGGGTGCGTTTCCCACAGTTAGAGTGTTCATATGTCAGATGGTCAAAAAGCCGCCTTAGATTCATGTCTGTACTTTTGCCAGGCATGAAGCCAGATTGGTCAGGGTGTATAATCTCTTTAAGAATGGAGTTTATGCGCATCGCTAGTATTTTTGCCAAAATTTTAACGTCGTTGTTAAGAAGCGAGATGGGCCTATAGGAACCACAATCTGCAGGATCTTTTCCAGCTTTAGGAATCATGACAATTATGGCCTTGCGCATGGTGTCCGGCAGGGCACCATCACGCAGAATAGAATTATATAGCGTTAGAAGTCGGGGAGCTAGGAAATCCGCATTCTTTTTATACCATTCCCCAGGAAGTCCATCCAACCCTGGCGATTTCCTATTAGGGAGTGACTTGATAGCATCCATTACCTCCTCTATACTCAAGTCCCCATCCAAATAAGTGGCACTACTTTGGCTCAGCACTGGGAAGGGGATATTACCAAGGTAAGCTATTAGCTGTTCATCCGAGCAGCTAAGTTTGGAAGTATAAAGATTACTATAGAAGTGGGCAAACGTTAGATTGATCAGTTTGGGATTATCCACCAGAGTCCCTGAAGCATCGCGCACCACCGTGATTGGCGGCAATGTCTGATCCTCCTTTGTTAAATAGGCCAACAAATGACCGTTCTTATCTCCCTGGTCAAAGACCTGGTGACGGGAGTAAAGAAGCTTCTTTTTGGTATACTCAGCGAGTAGTAATTTGTATTCCCGCCGTAGGTTATTTAAGTCCAGATAGGCTTCTGGGGAAGGATCTGCTATGTGCCTGGCTTCCGCTGCAACAAGGCGGCATTCCAGGTCCAATCGGGCAGCTTGCAGAGATCTTCTATATTCAGCAATGGCGGATGTATAAGACCCCCTGGTAAAGGCCTTAAAGGCATCCCACACAGTCAGTTCTGAGGCAGTCCCCTCATTGACCTCCCAGTACATCCCTGCCTCCTGCTCAACATACTCATGTATCTCTCCCTGTGCCAGCCACAAGGGGCTTAGTCTCCACAAAGGGCGAGAGCCCTCCACACCAAGGTCGAGGACCAGCTGGAGTGGGGAATGGTCTGATACACCTCTGGGCAGGTAGGACACATCCCGCACCATAGGGAGACAGTCCAGGGAGCCAAAACACAGGTCGATACGGGAAAAGGAAGTTTATGTCAGGGAGTGACATGAATAAGCAGTGTCATGCGGATGTCGCAGGCGCCATATTTCCTGCAGCAAGTAGGAGTCAGCCCACATAAGCAATCTGGTTGATATAGAAGCAGCTGGAGTGAAACGGTCCCGCACCGGATCTAAAATAAGATTGAAATCCCCCATAAATATTATTGGGGCGGGTTCGAGCAAGACCACCTGGGTCATTATGTCAGTAAGGATTTTAACATCAGCGGGGGGCGGCAGATAAATATTGATTATCGTGAGGAGCCGGCCATAAAAGGTGCCCTGAAGGATCAGAAACCGACCCCCAGAATCAATGTGGATTTGTCGGAATACAAATTGGGCTGATTTAGCTACCAGCACGCTAACTCCTCTGGCATAGTTGGAATAAGTAGCGTGATACGCAGAGCCTATATTGGCCCTCTTAAGAGCCAGTATCTTTGAGCCCTGCAAATGCGTCTCCTGGAATAGTATGATGTGGGGAGAATGAACTTTCAGAAAGTTGAAAGCCAAGGCTCTTTTAAATTTGGAATTCAAGCCCCTAACATTCCAGGAGATCAACTTGAGATGCGTACTAGCCATTGTCATAGAGTTGGACATTGTTTGTGCAGAACACCCGCATAACACTGAAAGAAGAGCCGCGCCAAAGAAA
This sequence comes from Eleutherodactylus coqui, assembly GCA_035609135.1. NCBI lineage: Eukaryota > Metazoa > Chordata > Amphibia > Anura > Eleutherodactylidae > Eleutherodactylus > Eleutherodactylus coqui. The sequence continues at coordinate 102,897,272 of CM069406.1, read as the reverse complement.
AGGACAATAAAGCAGAATAGTTATCTTAGATGTGTGAACCATAACAAAAACCCCTTCCCACCCTACCCATCCCCCCGAACTTAGGACAGGTTTGGATCCCATAATACAAAACTTTGTGAGGGGCGTTAGGCCTGCCCCAGAAAACCAACAGAGAAACTTAAGACAAAGAGAGCAAATATAGTCATATGGTCCCCCTGCGAAAGAGCATGAGACACAATTGTGTAGGTGTGGGCTGTATCACAGCTCGCATATACCCGGCTATAATACAGGCTACTGATATGTAGGCTGATTGCCCTAGGCGGGGAGCTCCCTCAGGCCATTGGCCACGAAGAGGGGTCCACCAGGGAAGGGCCACAGAGAGTAATATCGCCAAATCACCGGGAAAATCAGAGGAGAGGAATAGCATAGTTGACAACAACCCACATCACATATCAAAAACGGTTGTATCATAAGTGGCTGGCCCAAGAGCCTAAGGAGGTGGGTAGGGGGGAAGAAGTGAGAAAGGGGAAAGGAAGCAAGAAAGGATGGGAAGCGGTGAGAAAAGGGGTAGGAGTCTTATTCAGTTGTTGCTATACAGAAGAGATAGTAGGCCAGCCACGGCAACAATTTTGTAATGTCTCACAAACAGGATTCAATTTTGCTCGAGCCAATTTAGGACATCTCCAGGACTCTCGAAGAAATGGGAGCGATTGTTCTTAATCACTTTTAGCCTAGCAGGGTACAACATGGCGTAGATAAGCTGTTTAGCGCGCAGAGCTTTCTTTGCCTCTGTGAACTTTTGTCGCCTCTGCTGCACCTCCAGGGAAAAGTCTGGGAAGATACGGACTGTTTGCCCTCCGACCTTCAGCGGATCTTTCATGCGGTTGAGCGCCAAGACTTTGTCCCTGTCCCTATAGTTGAGTAATTTAGCTATGAAGGTACGAGGGGGTCCTCCAGGTGGCGGGGCTTTAGATGGAATACGGTGGGCTCTTTCCACACAAAACAGAGGCGAAAGGGAGTCTGGGCCATAAGCCTGCTTGAGGAGCGACTCCAAGAAATCGCAGGGGTTTTTGCCCTCTGCTCCCTCCGGCAGTCCCATGAACCTGAGATTGCACCGACGCAGACGGTTCTCCATGTCATCGATTTTCTTCTGCTGTGCTGTAAAGCTGATACTAAGGCTCTGCACTCGGTCCGAGAGCGGTGTAGTGGTGTCCTCCAGGTCAGAGACTCGGGTCTCAATCTCGGTCGTGCGTTCCCGCAGCGTTTGAACATCCGCTCTCAGCAGACTAAAGTCTGATTGCAAGGCATCGATTTTCTCTGTCAGGGCAGAGCGGGACTCCGTAATTGCTTTCAACACATCAGCAATGGTTGGGACGGACACAGGAGGCGAAACTGGGGCGGCTCCCGCAGGGGATGTGCCTTGTGGGCTGCAGGGTTCGTTAGATCGGGTGTCCGCTAAGCCGCTGGGTCGAGCATACTGTTGCAGCTTGTTGGCTATTTTATTTTGTTTAATGGGAGCCATCTTGCTGGAGGGGTACAGTCAGAGATATCCGTTGGCCCGAGCTTGTAACGTATCGCAGGGGGAGTTCACATGTAGTTTAGTGGTTAGTGCATAACTGTTGAGGAATAGTCATAGTGAAGTGATGCCAGTGGACTGACACTACACCACCAGTAGGTGTCGGTAGAGAGCAGGTCAAAAGTCAATAATTAGGTGCAAATGAAGCAGGCTTTGTGGATTATAGAAGAAAAGGCTGCATGTGTGAGTTTATTGTTCCCTGCACCACCTTTTAGTTTCTCCTCTCCTCCCCAGCCCCCCACAGCTGTGGAGGCACAGTATCAGGAGTGATCTAGAATGTAGCAGAGCTGGGAAGGTTGCTGCTGCTCCTGCAGAGATTTTAGGGCAGTTTGAGATGGCACAACCCTTGGTGGCTTATTTACTTTATGACAAGTTGTTTTATCTGTTGGCTTCCTGGTCCTGTGCTGCTGCAAAGTTTTAAGTGTGTGACCACAGTGAAGGGAGCTTTGGGCTGCAGTCTGTGAGGATACTAACTGTGCAGGCTGATGATTACTGCCAGGATCCAGCTGAGCCTCTGCAGACCTGGACCAGCAGGGGTTAATTTATGAGGCTTTCGGCTGCGGCTGCGGGACCCTCCAGCAGGCAGAGATAAGGAAGGTGTCGCTGGCAGAGATAAGGAAGCCCAGGTATATGCACAGCAGGCGTCTGAGTCTCTGGCAGGAGCTCTCTCCCTCCCCAATGGCAGATGGAAGCCTCACTAGCTCTTCTGATAAGGTGCCTGCCGACCGGAAGTGAAGCCCTCTCCAGGGGAGCCTGCAGCCCCCTGTGGTTAGTAGGCCACGATGTTCTAAAGCTGCCCCAGGGAGCTGGCAGACACCCTGCACGTACCTCTCCCCTTTAGGTGTGTTGAGCAGTCGCTAGTGGCAGACAGGGAGCCTTTTGGAGTGCAGGAGTAGAGGATTTATGTGGGTTTCCTCTGGAGCCAATCCACCATGCGACTTTCTCCTTCAGCTGCCAGGCCACGCCCTTTGGTGCCTTTTTTAGCTCTGAAGAACCACAAGCATTTTTTCCCACAGCGCTTTTTTTTTACTTTTGCAGTGTATTTAAGTGCATATTTTCCCATGGAGGCTATGGGCAAAAAAGCGCTGCGGAAAAGCCAAAAGAATTGACATGCTGCATATTCTAAAACAGCGCCGCAGCTGCATTTTCACAGTGCGGAAAAATTCTGCCCCGTGAGAACAGCTTTTTGGCCAAACACATCTGCACTGCATTGCACTGCATTGCACTGCAAATGCAGCGGTTTTGCCGCAGTGCGGATATGCAATGGCAAACCGCAGCAAATCCGCACCATGTGAACCCAGCCTTAGACATAGAACAGCACTACATAAAATTGTATACTATTCTATGTTTAACATCTTTTTTTTCTGAGTTTTGGAAGGGAAAACTAGGTGTGCGTCTTATACACAGCAAAATACAGTACTTGTTGGATGCACCGAAGAGACGACCTACACTGCTTGTGGAAGGGATCGCAGTAGTTGCCTAATAGCGGAGCGGCTGCTTAGTGCAAAGTGGAGAAGGACAGCAGTCTTTTTAAGGGATATGTACAGACTGGAACAATGTTAGCAATGTTTCTCAGAGTACTCGGAGAAGGCCTCGAAGCTTAGTCCAGAGAGCATCAACCGTGAGTAGTGAAAGTTCTGAAGGTAAACAAGGTTGGGCTTGACCTCAGGGAATCTCTCCATGCTATGACTACTGTGCTACCAAGATCTGACAGAATCTAGTGTAGAGGAAGATGTACTATAGAGAAAAATAAAAGAATCTGATCAATAGGAACAGTGACTGGTAACCTAGGAAAACTGGAAAGGCAGAACTGGAAAGTATCTCCATTATCTCCTGTACGAAGACAAAATGACTATAAGGAGAAAAAATACTCAAGGGAAGGGTTGGGCATGGAAGTCAGGCGCTGGTGTGATACTTACCTAATCCAGGTTACTCATCTTATCTTCATCATCTTCTCTTCAGTTCCCCCCCCAGTGCACCAGCAAGTCACCAACAATCACTTAGTGGTGAGAGATCACTGAAATTGGGGGGAGCAGACAAGATGCTTAGGTGACCTCATGACTGGCGGCATACAGAGTAGTTAGTGCTACTCTGGTCCTCTTTGTCTTCTTGGAGGATGGAGTAACAATGTGTCTGATACAGCACTGTTAGTCCTTCCTTCTTGGGGACAATCAGGGAAGTTTTAGCTGATCCCTGATTCCCAGCTAGAGGGGCGAAAACAGAAAAATAAAAAGCAGAAGACCTGCAAACAGGAAGGTCTGCCTCTTACAGACACTAAGCTAAAACAAATGGATGCAGCTCAGTGCATGCAAGAGGGGTATAGCTGGTAGGAAGGACTAACACTCTTTGTGCTTAGTGTCCGTCTCCTAGTGGCAGGAACTAAACCCCCAAGGTCCTGCTGTGTCACTCAATGACACGGACGAGAAGTTATACTTGACATACAAACAGAATATTAATTTTGAACTATACAACATACCTTCTGAACAGTTTCTTCGACATCAGAGGCTGACAGAGAGACGTCTTCATCGAGAAGTAAAGTAGAAATGCTGGAAAGAAGTTTACAACTGCAAGATGATGATATTTGTGGAACTTGCAGCATGTCAGTCAAGGTCTAAGAACAAAAAAAACATTAAAATTATTCAACTTTCAGTGAAATTAAAGACACATTAAAGAGAACAGATGAAAGAGGGACTTACCGTACATAGAGACTCGGGATGGCTGACCTTCGAACCCTTGCCATATTCTACCAAGATATTTACCACTTCCAGTACCCGTTCTATTTGGTCTGAACATTCTGCACATTGTTCAGCAGTCATTTTGCCTCCCAGTTCCACAAGTGCATTCTTGAAGAAGAGAAACAGAGGTTAATATATTCTAGTTATTTTGCTCAGTCCTGTAACTAATTATTTCCACTGCAAGTACCCTGAGGAGCAGCTTTAACACATTCCCCACTAACCATAACACCTATAATATTTAAAAAGAAGTTAAGATAGGACCATATCTTGTTTTTGAATCACGTTTGGTGTATACAGTACCATTGTATATGTTGCTCATTGTTTGCCACGTGTTTTTTGCAAAGTACACCCTTTTTGCATGCCCCCTTTGTACTGAAAAGCATGGTTGGCAACCTTTTCAAATAAAATTTAAAAAAAACACCCATGTATATATGCAGAATGTAATGTGTATGCATGTATAACCTTAGCATAATAATCGGGGTGCAATGTTCCACTGGCAAGCTATCAGCTCACATACAATGGGTGAGTGAGAAAGGTTATGCCCACGGTCTATATGGCGTTGCTAGTTGACCACAAGGCTTACTGTTCACCAATACTCAGCACATTGCCTTTTGTTTCATATGAGATTATACCTGAATATTACTGAAAAGTGGTTCAAAGTGCTCCTTGTGGATATAAGATGCGGCAGATTCCACAAAGTGCTCGAAAACCTCTCCCACCAAAGTCCAGGGAAGGGACTCCTCTTTCTCAGTTACTGGTCCCATCTTCTGTAGAATAAGTGGTATTGTCTACCAAAGAAAATAAGTTACATAGTTGCAGATTAAATGTGCTAATATTTACCATGTGAGATCAAATGCACATAAATACATAAAAATCCTCAAATTAGAACAATGAAATATGTATAGGCTATATGTGCATATATTATTTATAGCTAAAGTAATTAAAATAAACAGATAAACTTTGCTAATCGTCCTAATTATAAATCCCCTGTTTTGTATCGACAGCCCCTATGCAAATATGTAGCTCCAAATCCTGTATGTAATCCACTACTGTAATTTATTAGTTTAATAGGAGATATACGCAGTCAAGTCCACTTAGTGGTGGCTGAAGGAAACAAGAATTATGTAAGTTAACGGGGGACCTGTCACCCCCCCCCCCCCCCCCGTTACACTGGTCTCCTTGAGGCCAGTATAAAGTAGCGAGTGATACATTGATTTCAGCAGCCTGTCACTTAAAGGAGTATTCCAGCTTTTTCAACTGATGAGCTATCTTTTGGATAGGCCGTCCGTAGTTGATTGAGAGATATCTGCCATTTGGGATCCCCATCCATCAGCTGATCATCCAGCCTGCTGTCAGTGTAGCAGGCGGGATGTAGTCATCAGTGGTCATGGCAGGAAGTGAGACCACCAGCTTCACTCCCACTGTCCTGACCATAAAGAGGAGCTGAAAGTGTAATAGAAGCATGGCTTTCCCACTGATTTCAATAGGAGTGAAGCCAGCACTTCCACTTCCTGTCCTGACCACTGATGACGACATCTAGTCCTTTGCACGGACAGTGGACCGGAAGATCAGCTCATGGACAAGGATTCTGATCCCTGTCCATCAACTACTGATGACCTATAAAGATGATAGGTCAGTTAAAAAAGCCCAGAACACCCATTTAAGTTTTCGTGTGCAGTAAGTTTTTAAAACCTACATTTTAATTATTGAAGCATGATGCCAGCAAACCGTCAATCAGCAGCTGGAGGGCACACATATCATTAATACATTGGATTCCATGCTGGCACTAGTTTTTCAAAACTACTTAAAGGGGTTGTCCCGCGCCGAAACAGGTTTTTTTTTTTTTCAATAGCCCCCCTGTTCGGCGCGAGACAAACCCGATGCAGGGATAAAAAATAAAAAAACCAGATAGTACTTACCCGAATCCCCGCGGTCCGGCGTCTTCATACTTACCTTGTGAAGATGGCCGCCGGGATCTTCACCCTCGGTGAACCGCAGGGCTTCTGTGCGGTCCATTGCCGATTCCAGCCTCCTGATTGGCTGGAATCGGCACACGTGACGGGGCGGAGCTACAAGGAGCAGCTCTCCGGCACGAGCGGCCCCATTCAGCAAAGGAGAAGACCGGACTGCGCAAGCGCGTCTAATCGGGCGATTAGACGCTGAAAATTAGACGGCACCATGGAGACGGGGACGCTAGCAACGGAACAGGTAAGTGAATAACTTCTGTATGGCTCATAATTAATGCACGATGTATATTACAAAGTGCCTTAATATGGCCATACAGAAGTGCTTACCCCCACTTTGTTTCGCGGGACAACCCCTTTAACAAGTAACATACCGCTGAACACAACATGTCTCTCACTACTTCATGCTGTGGTAGGGCAGCATAACATGGGTGGCATATTACCTTTAAGTAGATCCATAAGAATAGGGAACTATGGTATTGGAAGCTTCGTAAAAGACAACTCTGATCTACATATAATTAATTCCAAGGCAGTTCCTTACCTTTGTGGCACAAGAGTGAAACATGTTTCTGACACCTTTACAAATCTCAAACAGAAGCTGCCCCAAACCACGAGCCTTCTGAGGATGCTCATTGAGATCCAAGAACATAAAGTTAAATAGTTCATTCAAATCAGGCACCTAAAAAAAATGGAAAACCAGTATACATTACTGTAGAAGGATTTAAAACAAACAGAAAAAGGTCTTGGCAAGTACAAACAGACCCAAGTTTTTTTTTCCAAAGCCTGTAAAACTAAGGCCCCCTGTCCACGGGCGTGATTTTGCCGTCGAATCACGCCATCTGAAGCTTTCCATGGCGTTACTATGGAAAGCGCCGGCCCCGTGTCCACTAGCAGATAATCATTGTGATTCTCCGCTCGCGGCCGGCAATTCGCAGCATGCTGCGAATTACCGCGATTCTCCGCGGTCAGCCTATCCGTCAGATAGGCTGACCGTGGAGATTCATCTGCTGGCTCCTGCTCCTGGGTGGCGGTTCCCGTGACGAATCTCTGCCACGGGACTTCGCAACGCCCGTGCACAGAGGGCCTTAGTCTCTGTCAAACAAAAAAAATTTTGATTGACAAAGCCCGACATGGTCGAAATCTTGCATTGAGCAAGATGGCTTTATGATGCACCAGATATGCTGTCATGAATTTTTCTGCCCTGCTGAGTAGATAACACAAGTCATACAGATTAAAAGTTTGTTCACAGGAATTTATAGCTACGCATGGTTAAAGTAATGTACACGCCTGAGGTATACGGATGACTAATGTATCATGCTTAGAAATCATTATATAATATAAACGAGATGAGTATAGTAAGAAAGTAATGCTAAACATCTACACATAACTTGAAATGTTCAGGCGTTTCCCCATTAGGGGCAGAAAAGAAAACTAACAGAATACAAAATAATTCAATGTTGTTCATAGCAGATATCAGATTCCTACCTATAACCTTCACTAGGGAATAGAATCTGGAATCCAGTTACTATAGGAACACAGACACTCTTTGTCTGGACTGGTTTAGCATGAGGCCCAACATCATCTACCCTGTAAAAAGGTTCCTACCATAACACAATGAATGTCATTTTCACTGTGTGAAATATGTTATCTATACAATCTGTGCTGAAAGTTTATTATATGGCAGGATGCCAAATGGCATGAATCAAGTCTGTGGCTGTCGAGTTTCAATGACAAGTCACTACATCATTGTTAATGGATTTCTATTGATACTGGCTTTGAGTTAAGGTGGTTCTCCACAAGTTTTGCAATGCCAATTACTGAGTGCAGTCATGTCACAACATAGTGGCACCAAATATGTACTACGTACGTAGTAATATAAACCGCAGTGAGTAAATAGACGTAAAATGCTCTCAGGTCCACTAGTGTACCAAAAAAACAAAAATGTACTTCTTTACTAAAAGTTGCATCGGAGTGAAGAAATAGCGAAGAAGATCTGGAACTCAATAGAATTACTAGTAGGACATGCATCGAACACAACATTCCATCTGGTTCTTACCTTCCTCATTAGAAATGCAAAGCTCTCTGCTGCAAAGTTTCGAATGTGCTCCTTCCGATGAGCCAACAGTATGCTGTATAAGCTAAAAGAGAGGGGAGACAACGTTTCTACACTTTGCCCAACTTTATATTCCATCACCATACAGGAGCTCACAAATATCAGTTTTATTTTCTGATGTTCTGTTAAACCCTTAGGGACCAGACACTTTTTAGGGATTTTACCAATGTGGTGGTTTTACTGTCCTATTATTTTTCCTCAGCTACCCAAATTGTTTTTGCTGTGGTTTTTTTTGCAGTTTTAGTAGTTTTATTAGGGGTAAAAAGCTAAAACATGATTTTTTTAAACATTTATAATTTTTTTTTTAATTCGCATATTTACGCTAAAATAAAGCATGGGAACGGGTTCCTCATTTTGTTCTATAACATGTATGGTTTCAGGATTACAGGGAGCATACGGCGACAGTTTTGGTTGACTGTGGCTTTGGGCGATTTTCTTTTTTATGTATATATTTTTATTTTATTCTGTAATTTCTTTTTACTTATTTTTGTAATTATTTACAATATTTATAGAAAACCATCTGTGACTCCCATGACGTCAGATAAGACGTCTGGGGGTTATTCACATGGTTTTTTTTTATATACACACACACTTTTCCACTGTAGCATGCATAGGAGCCCCAGTTACAGGGGGAAACATTTCCCTGTAGTGACTATAGTCACTGGCAGAGCTGACATTGCTGAAAGGTCATGGATTCCGCTTCATCAAAAAAAGCAGGCGTTTAAAAGAAAAAAAATCTGTACTGCTTATGTCTGACGGCAAGCCGTTTGAACCATCCGCAGTACAGAGAAAGCAAAACTACAGATACACGGGGACGCCGCCGCTGCTAGGGACGGATTTCGCTGCAGGATTCTACATGTGGAATCCGACCCGCCCGTGTGCATGAGGCCTAAAGGTGAGGTCTGGGATAAGAAAAAAGGCCTGGTACTTAACTACTACTGTCTATACAGCTTTACTAATAGGACCACATTGCAAGTAGTGGCAGTAGTACTAAGGTAAATACCTGTATATCGCTGGCATGTCCTTCACCATCATTCTCCACAGGTACTTGTATAGGTACGATAGGGATGTAAATGCCCATTCTATTTGTTTAGTGTCCTTTGTGTCAAGCAAGGCGGAAATAGCTTTAAAGAAATCTTGAAAATGAGGGTAAAAGTCAGCCTGAAGATCTCGAGCCAGCTGGACCACCAAACTAAATGGAAGCAGAAACATTATAATGAAGCCAAGTTACATACTGTAGACATATGTGCAAAATTGTATAGGGATAGCGTTATGAGAGCAAGTAATGGGCTCCATTAAGACTAACGCCAGGCATAAATGGGCAGATTTTTCTGGTAGACGATGTGACTAGTTTGAGAATAAAATCATGCAGGGGCATATATAAAAATACAGAGGTTTACAATCACCTAAAGTCACACAAGAAGATTTTCCAACACTCCCTCTCACATGAACGGACTCTAATTATGGAATCCGCGATCGCCATCCGCATGGAGGATCTATTGCAAAACGCAGGCATTGAAAGGCATAGACTTTTGATTTTTCCTTCACACCCGCGGGTACGAATTATGTATTCTGCAAGCGGAAAAAAAAAATAAAAAAAAAAAAATCGCAGCATGCTCTGCTTTGCTGGAGACACCGCGCGGGAGGCCTCCATTGAACTCAATAGAAGCTTCCGACCCATAGCCCATACACAATCAACATTGTGTATGGGCTGCAGGTAACTGCGTATTTCCTTAGCGGCGGCACGGCGAATACAAGCAATGGGAAAAAAAAAAGGAAAAACTCAGTACTATGCATGACCGACAGCAAGCTGCCATGGTCATCCACAATACAGAGAAATTAGCCACGCAGGGTGATCGGCCGCGCTCACAACCGGAATCTGCTACAGGCCTCCCGCATGCAGAATCTGACCCGTTCGTGTAAGCCCGGCCTAAAGCAAGGCAACTCCTGCATGAATGGTTGACTGTGGTCCAGCTACGAGGTTACGTCTATTACAAAGGGAGTAGCTCCTTACTCCATAGCTCTGCATTCTGTCTAATAGAGAGGAGAGTCCGGGGCGTGGGTCCCTCTGTCGTTTTCTTAACAAAACCCCTTTGATGCAGAGTTACGGAAGAGTAGTCAGGTGTCAATTTAAGGAAAGTCTGTCAGGTATTCATAGTCATGTAAACCCAGTATACTGCTAGATGTGCGCCTGTATAATAAATACACAATACTTTTATTTTCTTGCACACAGGCTCCAATTAAAAGATATAGTGGTTCCCAAGAGGTATGCTAACTGGACCGTCTGATTGGGCAGTTCTGGACTGTCTCTCTTGCTCTTTCATTAAAAACATTCCTTTGATTATTGATTGAAGTCTTCAGCTCTGAAAGATAAGGCGCATGCGCTGTGTCTTCCTCTCAGTCAGGAATGAAGTCACAGACATGCACCGTCCTCTGTGCAACTCAATCCGCAAAAAAAAATTTTAAAAATGTTGGGGTCTTTAATAAAAATAAAATTTTAAGTGTGAAAAACTTGCAAAAAAAAAATAAAAAAAAATATATATACATATTTGGTTTTGGTGTAATCGTGCCAGCCTGCAGAATTACCTTAATATATCATTTATACAGTAAAGTGAACGCTGTTAAAACTAAAATACATGCCAGAATTGCAGGTTTTGTGAATCTTGACTATACAAGAAAAAAAAAAAAAAAGAATAAAAAGCAATCAAAATGTTATATGTTCCTAAATATTGGGTAATTGAAGACTCAAGTTTACCCTGCAAAAAATAATAAAATAAAAATGCCATGGCTCTTGGTATGCGACGACACTAAAGATCTTACCAAAAAATAAGGGGTGGGTGGGGTGGTGGGTTGTATGTACAAAAACAGCAAAAAAACACTTTATAAACTTGGTGTCGTCAGGATCGTGCTGACCTATAGTGTAATGTTATCACATTATTTTGTACACTGAATGCCCTAAAAAATTAAATCCAAAAAACAAAATTACAGTTTTTCTTTACCCCAATTCCCCGAAAAAATTAATAAAAAAGTATGTACCCAAAAATGAGGCAATTAAAAAACATACACCTTGCTTTGCAAAAAACAACCCCTCATATGGCTATGTCAGCAGAAAAATGAAAAAGTTATGGCACCTGGAATGCAAGGATGGAAAAAAAAATTTTTTTAAAAAAACAACCGAAAAATTAGTTGGTCATTAAGGCGCAAACAGGCTTGGTCACTAAGCAGTTAAAGATGATGTATGATTTGTACAACATCTGATAAGGACACAAGTGCCCTGGAGATACGTCGATATACGCAAGATGCTCAATTTGTCTATGCAACTGGAACAAGGAAGGGCGCCGAATACCAGTGTAAACACAGCCAATCATCAAACGAAAGAACGATAATTATCTTATCGTTCATTGCTTATGTCATACAAGCATGAAATTCACTGTTGGCTCATTGGCTAATCATTCGGTTCAAATACTGATCATTCACTGGGACAGTTAATGTCAACGACCGATCAACTTGCAAGCAAACGATTTATCCCTTAAAGGGGTTGTCCCGCGCCGAAACGGGTTTTTTTTTTTTTTTTAAACCCCCCCCCACCCCCACCCCCCACCCCCCCCCCCCCCGTTCGGTGCGAGACAACCCCGATGCAGGGGTTAAAAAAACAACCCGCACAGCGCTTACCTGAATCCCGGCGGTCCGGCGTCTTCATACTCACCTGCTGAAGATGGCCGCCGGGATCCTCTGTCTCCATGGACCGCAGGGCTTCTGTGCGGTCCATTGCCGATTCCAGCCTCCTGATTGGCTGGAATCGGCACGTGACGGGGCGGAGCTACACGGAGCCCCATTCAGAAAAGAAGAAGACCCGGACTGCGCAAGCGCGGCTAATTTGGCCATCGGAGGGCGAAAATTAGTCGGCTCCATGGAGACGAGGACGCCAGCAACGGAGCAGGTAAGTATAAAACTTTTTATAAGTTCTGTATGGCTCATAATTAATGCACAATGTACATTACAAAGTGCATTAATATGGCCATACAGAAGTGTATACCCCCACTTGCTGCCGCGGGACAACCCCTTTAAGATACAGCTTGCTGCTAGCAGTTACCATCTAGAAGAAGCTGGTGCTCAGGCCTTCAGGAGAACAGGACAACAATTTGGCATAAGCAGAAGATTGAAGCGTTGGCTTGTACATACTCTAGCAGAGGCTGGTAGGCGAGACTGTTCTTCTCTTGCAGGTGTGTCTTCAGACTTTGTACTATGGCATTCTGGTGGTAAACGAGCAGGTGGAATGACTGGCATTTGGTGGATACTTCCCTGTAGAATGTAACTGAAAAACAAACAATTAGTCTTCCGCTCCGCTGACCTACTTACCAGCATATTAATATTAGACAGGCTGACTGGAGCCTTTTATATAACGTAGGTTGGCCGATAAGAATCTTGAAAATTAATTGACACCAACAAAAGCCAAAGCACAAAAAAAAAAAAAAAAAGGCTAATAACTGTGTCCTCATTCAGCCTAACGAGATGTGTATATTATGTGGTGCGTTGAATCAACAAACACCTTGTGTTCTACTAGAACTATGGTACATTACGTATCATTTGAAAACGAGCAAAATAGCTGGTGATGTGTAGAAACACTGCGGTCACAGACAATATGTTCCTTTATTACTAGACTAGTGGCTTTTGGCGAGTAAGGCTCTGTTCACATCTAGGTCGTGAGTTCAATAATGTATGGAAACTGTTACAGATTGCCGAATCCACCTCCCTTGTGGCTATGGACTCATAGATATGTGTGTGATCCTTTATTCTTCACATACATAGCCATGAGTCCATAGGCTAGATGCACAAACTAAAAGGCAACCTGAAATCGCCGCACTGAAGAATATTTTACAAAGTGTAAGCATTTTAAGTTGAAAAGGAACACTCCGGGCAGAATCAATACTGTTTGCCAAGTGCAAAACCCGAGTGGAAAGTGCGAGACACAGGGTTAATTTTTTTAATGTATTCTTTGAATCTGTGTCAGTAGGGGTATCATCACTCCTTAAAGGGGTTGTCCCGCGCCGCAACGGGTTTTTTTTTTTTTCAACAGCCCCCCCCCCCCCCGTTCGGCGCGAGACAACCCCGATGCAGGGGTTAAACAAGAACACCGGACAGCGCTTACCTGAATCCCCGCGCTCCGGTGACTTCTTACTTACCTGCTGAAGATGGCCGCCGGGATCTTCTCCCTCGGTGGACCGCAGGGCTTCTGTGCGGTCCATTGCCGATTCCAGCCTCCTGATTGGCTGGAATCGGCATGTGACGGGGCGGAGCTACAAGGAGTCGCTCTCCGGCACGAGCGGCCCCATTCAGAAAAGAAGAAGACAGGACTGCGCAAGCGCGTCTAATCTGGCGATTAGACGCTGAAAATTAGACGGCTCCATGGAAACGAGGACGCTAGCAACGGAACAGGTAAATGAATAACTTCTGTATGGCTCATAATTAATGCACAATGTACATTACAAAGTGCATTAATATGGCCATACAGAAGTGTATAACCCCACTTTGTTTCGCGGGACAACCCCTTTAAGGAGAGCATCTAGAATGTGAGTGAAGAGGCTTATAAGGCCATGCATGCTCCTCTGCGAAATATGCAAATAAGGAAGATGGAACAACCTCTGCAGCACCACCTATTGGAAGGCAGCATTCCAGCAAGCCAATGTCAGACTCTTTATACAAGTCTTTATAACTCATGTATAAAGAGTCTGACATTGGCTTTCGGGAATGTTAACAAGGGAAATAGCGAGGATTTCAAACAATTATCTTTAAAGGTAAACTGTCAGCATTTGAAAGCCACAAAGTTGTTAATCTGTTTGTTCGTTCAAACAACAATCGTTGCGTGTAAATGGGCCTTTATTTGAATTTGTGTGTAATCCACCTCCTCCTCAGGCCCTGCACTGGGTATAACACATCAGTTTTTTTGTTTTGTTTGTTTAAGATTGCCCATTGAACATAGAATAACATTACAGAAAACTGTGGACCCTCCCATATATATAGGATAAGGTTAGATAAGGTAAGCCATGCATTATATTCATTTTTAAATGGACCAAGAAATACATTACATATGTAAAATTACAAAGTACCTAGTACAGCAGATTTATATTCATTGACTATAAATGTGGTCACTAAGAGTCTGCTATTAGAAGAAGCTAAGACAGCTATATTACATTCTTATTAATCCCCCTGCAGTTTAGGATGAGCTATGTTCATTCAGCAGGAAAAGGACACACAGTTTTAGACCAACTGAGCTAACTCTACTTCAAACGGCTGCAATGGTTCTATCAGCGCCATAAACGTGCTTTTGGTGTCATTTGAAAGCCAAAATCCACCGCTTTAAAATGACTCCATAAGCAAGTCAGAAGCACATACAGAACCAGAGTGACAGATGTTTGAATGGGAGTCGGCAATACTAAATTTCCAGCTGTCACTTTTCAGTCAGTGTGCAGAATATAGGGGGAGGAGGGAGCAGCCAGCAGCAGGGAACAGCTCATGATTCTCATGTTTTTATCCCTGTCCAGGGGAGGGCTCACATTAATTGGTCATGTAATCACTCCCACATGAGAGTAGATTTGCTCTCCGATTGTCACATATGGGGTTTTTTTCCGCAGAAAAGGAATGAAAATACGAACACTTGCTTATCTACTCCCTTCTCTATATTATTTAACCATGCAAATCCACAGTCATTGCTGGCCGTGGCATCTTAATATTTTCAGTTTTTTTATTTTTTAAGTTTTATTCCCCCTTATACAAGGCTTTAAATTATGAAAGAACAAAAGTAAAACTACACAGTGTATATAAATTTGGTGTTGTCACAATACTACTGCCCCACAGAATAAAGTTAACATAATATTTATACCACATGGCGAATGCCATAAAAATATTTCAACATTGTTTTTTTGGGATTTCAGTTTTTTGTTTAAGTTGTTGGTAATGGTGAAAAAAGTTATTATATTATGTGTACCTAAAAATGGTTCCTATGAAAACTAGAACTCGTCTCACAAAATACAATGTCTCATACAGTTACACTGCTGGAAAAAAAACACATACAAAAAAAAAAAAACTTATGACCACTGGAACATAAAAGAGGAAACAATTTCTGGATCTTAAGGCTAAAATTAGTAATGTCATTAAGGCGTTAAAAACCACTTAAAGCGACTACGTTCTGCGCCAAATATATCTACATGTGATATAAATTCAAAGTGACAATCTCAGGAGGGTTTCTCCAAATTCAATGTGACTGTTAGGGGGGGTTAATGGGAAATGAATATGTTAAATAGAGATGAGCAAGCATACTTGCTAAGGGCAATTACTCGATTGAGCATTGTCCTTAGCGAGTACCTGCCAGCTCGGAAGAAAAGATTCGGCTGCCGGTGGCGGGCAGGGAGCGGTGGGGGAGAGCGGGGAGGAACAGAGATTTCTCTCTCTCCCCCTTGCTCACTGCCGCAACTCACCTCTTACCTGCGCTGGCAGCCGAACCTTTTCTTCCGAGCGGGCAGGTACTCGCTAAGGGCAATGCTCGATCGAGTAATTGTCCTTAGCGAGTATGCTCGCTTATCACTAATATTAAACTCTGAACAATTCCTCTAAAAACTGCCAAATAAACATCCTATATTATAACCTGTACTTACCAAAGTTTTCTGTGAGGTTGAGATCTTTCCATTTCTGTAAGCCTTCATAGAAATAAGTCTCGACATCCTAGTGTCACAAAAAAAATGCCAAATATAGTAGATTATTTTAAGCAATAGAATACCATTAGTTTAAAGAGTACTTTAAACTTCTGAAAAGATCTACTACATCATAGGTACATGTCAGAAGCTTTCTTTGAATGGGTTGTCCACCTCTACACTACTGATGATCTATCCTCAGGATAGGACATCAATAGATCTGCGGGTATCTGCTACAAGAAACAGATAGAGTCGCACACATTTCAAACCCCTGAATTGGTAATGCAGGTTCTGTTATGAAAAAAAACAAGTTATATTTAACTTTTCCTCTATTTCGTCCCACTACGCAACCTAAACTTGCGACTACTTCTACAATATACTGCAATACTTTTGTATTGCACTATATTGTACTTTTAACATCGAGTTATTAAACCCCACCACAGCCAGGGCTTATTAGACTGAAATCAGTGGCAGACTGGGAGACTTCAGAAGGCCCTAGATTTCAATAGCAACCAAAGAGCACCCTGCAATCTTGTCACAGCGAGCAACTGGGGGAAAGACATTTTCCTCCATACCAACCTCTTAATGATGTGGCCCATTTTTTTTTTTTATTTATTTTCTTTATTAAGGAGAAATTGCACAGTACACAGTAAAATTATGTAAAAGTATAGACTCAATGTTGCATAGAGTACATGTTGTACTATAGTTTGCTTAGACATAATAACATAACATTTTCCTTGTATATTTTTTCTGTAGATAACAATAAACTTTTAACCAATAAACTCGATCCGCCCGTGCCGATTGGTTGGATTCTTTGTGAGATAAAGCTCTGCTCTCGTTATTTGTTAGATGTGGCCCATTTTGGACCTAAGGAGTGGCGATTTGGTAGGGATTTTCACCTCCACTTTTCAAAAGCCATAACTTTATTTTTCTGTCGACATGACCATATGGGGAATTTTTCCATGGTAAGCTGTAGTTTTTACGGTAGTGGCCCAATTTCTGAGTACATATATTCTATTATGTAACTTTTATCAATTTTTTGGAGGGCAAGGAAAAAAAAATTATAAAATTCGGACATTTTTATTATTTTTTTTACAGTGTTAACCCCTTGAGCGGCACGTCCGGAAATTTTCCGGGACGAGCTCCACTGCCCATAGCGATATAGCCTGGAAGATTTCCGGGCTATGCTTCACTATGGGACCTGCAGAGCACATTGCCATAAGCTGTGGCATTGTGCTCTGCCTGCACAGACCCACACAGAACAGTGCAGGACTTTGAAAAAAGAAGCAGAGAGATATTGCCGATCTGCTGGCAATCTCCCGCTTCTATTTTGGCACAACTCTAAACTCCTGGGATACAAGGTTGCCTACTACTCAATGTATTGCTTTGGACTTCAGCTGTAGACTCATAGCTAAAATCAATTAGGCAGCTAATAGAAGTCTCTATTCAGCTGTAGTCCAAGGCATTTTTTTCCATAACCACAAATATATTGTTACATTTTTTATATAGAATTTAGGAAAGCTTTACTTTGTTTATATTTCGGTCATAATGAGCAATGATATGGTTTGTCCATATTAGTGTTTAATGACCGCATGATAACCATATATAATAGTGGTAGCGCTCGAAATATGAAAGAATTAACTGAAATAGACAGTTTAAAAAGGAGATATTTTAGAGGAATTCTGTAATGAAGAAACAGTTTTACTTTGAAGGTGATGCTTGATTCTCTACATCAGGATATCCTAAAACCTGACCTGTTGGTGGTCCCTGAGGACTGGAGTTGGGGACCCCTGCTCTAAATTACACATAAACAATATTGGGGTAAATGAATGCCATAGAGGGGCGTCCCAGACCAAGACTTATGTCTGTTGTCTAAAATGGAGAGCTGATTACAAAGCACAGCTCCCACCAGGATAACCATTTACTTTAAAGAGGTTGTCCGATTGTAAAGTATTGGTAGTCTATCCTTAGGGTAGTCTATCAATACTAGATCAGCAGTGGTCTGCCACAAGGAACACTTGCCGATCAGCTGTTCACTGGGCCCATGCACTGAGCTGAATTCTGCAGGAGGCAGGCAGTCCATTTTCACTGCAGTGGCAAGACTTGGTATTACAGGCCAAGTTCCCATTCACTTTACTTGAAACTTTGTAATACCAAACCTGGCCACTGTAGTGGTAACAGAGCTGTCAGCTTGGTGCAGAAATGCACTGGACCTATCTTAACTGTACCCGCAGCACATATACTGCAGTGAATGACAAAACAGCAGAACCCAGCTGATGGTAAGCAGGTCTGTACTTTGATAGGGCAATCCCTTTTCTAAGTAACATATGATATAAAAAAGTTAGTAAAAAGGTAATAGACCAATGGTGTATCAGAAGCAACATAATAAATATAACACATTTCACATTAAATATTTCCTCTTAGATACTCAGAATCAACCAGAGAACAATTCGGATATACGCCAACTTACCTCTGATGAGCTTTCTATCCTATCAATACGATGTATGATGTTGATGTTGACATTGGCTAATCTTTCTGAAAATGTCAAAAACTAAACAAAAACAGAAAAAAAATAGATAAATAATATTAAAACTGTCCAATACAAAACTTGTATTACATAACACACCAGAAACTCAGCAATTTATAAACAGCTATCGTATAATAAATAAAAATGATAAAATGTAATATAATTACTCTTCACATATTGCGGATCCTCTGTGGCACTACTGCATGAAAAAATCTGATAATTATATTTACTATGTTTGTATTCTTACACGGATCTCGCCCCTCATTTGACGGAGTAAAATCCACAATGAAAACTCATAGTAAGAATTGACTTAACCCTTTGCAATCCAATTTTAGATTCAGGGTTTCCTACAGGGCTCTCTCTTTCTGCCATTATACAATGGTGCCATCTGCTGGTTAGAGCCAGTACTGTGGTATTGGACATGCTGGAAAGGCCCCCCCGACAACAGAGCGGCCAGTAATATACAGTAAGAATACCCTGCCGGACGTCTTCTGCCATCGGAGCTGTACATCCTCCAATCAGAATGTCTTTAGACATCAGACAGTGGATTGGAAAGGGTTAAAAAGGCAGGTCAGCTTATGCAGTAGATTTTCTCTGTAGTGTGTGAACAGGATTTCTTAAAATCGCACCCAAAATGCTTGTACTGTAAATGCAGGAAATTCCGCTACGGAACGCCCGCAGCATTCCCAACCTGACCCGTGTGAACATTCCTTAAAACTGCTCTCACACGCATTTCAATTGCCTGCTAAAAACGCTGTACGGAGCCTTTACGGATTTCAATGAAGCTTCTCAGACGAGCATTTCAGCGCAGCCCTTCTAACGCCGCGCTAATCAATCAGTCTGTTCTGTTATAATGCGTTGCAGAGCGTTTTCAGGCCTCTATCACATGGGTGACATGACACGCCTGCTAGAAAAACGCAGCGATATTGCATCAGTGGCCCGTGCGATAACGCTGTGTTTTGTCGCGGTGATACCGCAATTTTGTGGTGCTACAAAATCACAAGTGGTGCTATAAAGTTGTGAAATATGAGCCACACAACCCCAAAACTAAGCCCTAGCTACGAAAACAAACAAAAAAAACTCATCACTTTAAAAGCGCCGTCGGACTCTGCTGCATCTTCTTTCTGGTACCCAGCACTGTTCATCATCTCTTCTGGCTTGGGATTAAAAAATCCCCCCCTCCAGGAAGTGCTGCCTCTGATTGGCTGAGCGCTGTGATGCTTAGCCAATGAGAGCCAGCACGCGATGAACCAATCACAGCTATTCAATGATTCAGGGCCCCATTAAGGCCGCCTGCAGACGAGCGGGTCGGATCCGGCGGCGAGAATTCTCGCCGCGGGACCCGACCCGAGCGCCTGCAGAGACGAGCGCGTACTCACCTGCGCCCGGCGGCCCCGGCTCTTTCATGTGCCGGCGCATGCGCAGACCGGAGCCGGCGGCCGGGTGAGTGACATATCTGTGCGAGGCTCTGCGAGCCCCGCACAAAAATAGGACATGCCGCGGTTTGTTTGCCGCGCGACATTTCGCATGGCCAAACCGCGGCCATCTGCATAGGAGTGCGTATTGTAATGCACTCCATTGCAGGCTTTGAGCGGCGGAAATCCTGCGGCAAATCCCGCCGCGGGATTTCCGCCCGTGTGCAGGCGGCCTAACTATAACGCAGAGCTTTTCTTCCGGTACTTTGAGCCGGATCAGCGGCAGGACCTTCAACCGGAGGTTCCAACGCAGACGTGAAACCGGCCTAAGGCCTCACTCACACAGGCGTTTTTGTACAGCGTTTAGCGCTGCTCTAAACGCTGTACAACGCAACCATTCATTTCAATGGGGCTGCTCACACAGGGGCGTTTTCAGCCCTGCGTCGCCCATTGAAATGAACGGGCAGCGGTTTCAGCACTGCTGAAAACGCGGCAACACTTGGTGCCGCGTTTTTGGCAGCATTAACCGCTCGCCGATTTTCTGGGGGAGGGCTTGCAATATAAGCCCTACCTCGAAAATCCGTGGACCGTTTGGCTGCAGGGATTCCCCTTTCCTGCTTCATGAACGGAGCCGTAGAGCGGCACCAGGAGCGCAGATGGGAAATCACCCCAATATAGATTTTCTCAGAAAAAAATGAAATCTTCAGTGAATCCGACAACATAGCGACAAGTGTTAGGCCAGGCTCAGGCGTCCACGAGAAACCGCGTGCAGCACGTACGCAATGAACATTGTATGCTCGCTGCAGACTGTCAACCCCATTAAATATCTCAACGTGTGTACCAACGTAATGAGTGTTAAAATGGAACATGCTGCGACTTACCTGAGCGGCACAATGTAAGTCTATGGCTGCTCGCTGCAGCGCAATACACGGGGGTAATACACCATTACAATACGGCTGTCCTAGGCCTCCCTCACACATGAACATGGCGAAGCGCTGCGCTTTGGCGCGTTTTACTTTAGTTCTCGCTAAATGCCCAAAAATATGCTCTGCTTGAAAATTGTGGCACCGAAAGCGCTGCGATCAGGCGGATGTCTGAGAGGCTCCATTGAAAATAAGAAGAGCTGCGCCAAACACTGAAAAAAATCGTGTGTGAGGGAGGTCTTAGGGGATCAGTCATTGGCCATATTGAAGTTGCGGCACACACAGTGCGACGACAAATGGGCACAGTTCTGCGGTTTTCATGAGCGCCACCTCTGCTAGCGCAGCCATTTTTTGTAAAATTACGTTCATTTTCCTAATCTGATACCTTCTGTAGAAATCCAGTTCTCCGAAGCAGAACTGAGGAGGCGCGACAGACCGTGTCCAACCAGCGCACCCCAGAACCTCTCCGCAGGACGCCACGGACGGTGTGCCGCAGTCATGGTTTACGTACACGGCGCTGTAACTATAACACCTATACGGCGAGCTCGCTGCACGCCGGGTATAGCGCTAATAATGGAGGACACCACAGGTGCCTATAGGGTGACACTCCACACAACTGCACCTGGCTTGTGTAGCACATGCTGGGACTTGCAGTCCTACATATCCCAAGCCCTCCAGTCATTATAGGGTATGCAGGAGACTGGACGTTACCTTAAACGTGTTCTCGGTCTTGTGGTGAGAGGACTTCCCCTTCATGGCGGCGGGGCTCGGGGCGAATACAGTGAGGCAGGGCTGACGGCCGATAGTATAGTACTAGATTGACGCTTCTCGGCTGCAGCACAAACACGTTGCTAGATACTGGAGGCTGCCATGTTGTCCCACACAGGAAATCCGGAAGCCAGCGGCTTGCCAACCACAGTATGGATGGCTGCGGCTGCGGCTGCCGGCGCCATCTTGTGACTGGCGCCACCTGGGGTAGAGCAGTGGTAGCACAGGAGGCTGTCTGCAGGGCTCTACAGTAACTTCTAGCACCACATTCACTATTGACTAGTCTGCATTAGTTTTAGTATCCGAGTAATAAAGTCAGTGTGAGTCACATGCAGATCTATCAGGGCATTTATGTTGGTTTTAACCCCCTTAAGGCCTCTATCACACACAGTGTTGGCAAAACGACACAATTTTACCATGTGCAGGTTTTAACTCTTCCCATCATCGTGATAAGGTGCGTTAAAACACGGCAAAATAGAGCAGACAGCGCTTGAAAATTACAGTGTTTTCTAACGGGGTTCACTGCCCGATGGCGCCCTCGCCAGTGTAAAGGAACCATACGACCAGTCTCAGACAGGCATTTGTAAAAACGCATTGCTTTTCAGCAATTTAGAATGGCCTTTTTAAACACATTCGACAGTATTTTACACAGCCTATTATTGCAGTGTGCGATGTGGTGCATAACATAGCGTTGCAACGCCCTAAAATAGAGCAAACAGCGTTCGTTTGGAGGATCAGTACTGCGTTTTTAGTAGGCATTTCAAACACCTGCTAAATGCTGATAAAAAATGCCAGTGTGCGAGTGGTCTAAGGCCGCCTGCACACGGGCGGATTCTCATTGTGGAATCCGGAGCAGGCATCCGCCTTTAGACTCCGCAGCAAATACCGCCCACAGCATGCAATAGAAAAACGCTTTTCCCTGCACACGAGCGGAAATCAATTGTGATTTTACGCTTACAGAGGAAAAATCACAGCATGTTTCATTTTTGTGCGAATTCCATGCGGACGGCTTCCATTTCAGAAAGTCTTCGGAAAGGTCACAGATTCCACGTCATCGCCTAGCAGGAGTATAAAAAAAAAATCTGTACTGCGCATGTCCGACGGCGAGCCGTGCCAACCATCCGCAGTACAGAGAAGATAAATAAAAAGTAGGTATGCTCGGATGCTGCTGCTGCCAGGGCTGGATTCCACTGCGAGATTCCATTTACGGAATCCGACCCACCCGTGTGCAAGCGGCCTAAGGCAGGTTTCACACAGACGCGATTTTTGCGCAAGATTTGTGCTTTGTGAGACACACAACTCTTGCACAAATATGAAGCCCATGCTTTTGAATGGGGTTATACACAGGAGCGATTGTTTTGCCCGCATCGCAATACAATGCAGAAATAGAATTGCAGCATGTCCTATCTTTGACCATGCCCTCGGTAGCATCGCAGCATGTGCCAGGTGCTTCGCTCTTGTGCTGCCTGTTTGTTGGCTCGTTCAAATAAGAATTGTTCAGAATAAGTCTAAATATAAGGCCTTCTTCACACGGGCGACACGGCATCGCCGCAAGAAAATCGCAGCAATATTGCAACGCCGGTCCGTGCGATATCGCTGCGTCTTCTCGCAGCAATACAGTAATTTTGTAGCGCTACAAAGTCACATGTGGTGCTACAAAGTCGCACGACTTTGTAGCACTACATGCAAGGATTTTTAGGGGGGGGGGCTTGAAATGCATACATCACATACAAAAGCATACATCACCTAGAAGCGCTGTCCGTGGCTCCGCTGCAGCTGCTCCCCAGGTCCTGGCACTTGTCTTCTTCTTCTCTTCTGGCCAGGAATTGAAAAATCCCCGCCTCCTGGAAACGCTGGCTGTGATTGGCTGACACTTAGCCAATCACAGCCAGTACTCGATGAATGGCTGTGATTGGTTCATCAAGCGCTGGCTGTGATTGGCTAAGCATCAGCCAATCACAGCCAGCGCTTCCAGGAGGCAGATTTTTTAATCCCTGGCCAGAAGAGATGAAGGAGAATAGTGTTGGGGACCCTGGAAGAAAATACGGCCGGGCTGAGGTGATGTATGTGTTTTTTGTTTTTTTTTCTTGCAGCCAGGGCTTAGATTAGGACTTTGACAGTAGGATTTCCTACTGTCAAAGTTGCATCGCACCGCACGAAAATTGTGTTTTCTTGCAATGCAACAGAGAGGAAGGCTCCATAGGGAAACATGGGCTACAAAACCTCGCGTGTCGCAGGCATATCGCCGGACCCACAAGGTTTTTGTGTCAGGTTGTTGCATGCTACAAAACATCGCATGTGTGAATTAACCCATATGAAAGCATCGGCTTCACATACATGCGATTTGTAGCATTGTCGCAACGCTATAAAATTGCGCGACTTCGTCGTCTGTGTAAAGGAGGACTAAGGGCTCATTTACCCAAGGGAAATTGCGCAGCTAACTTCCATGCACAAAACAGAACTATTAGAACCAATAATTTCCTATGGAAATATTCAGATGAAAGAACCGCACAAAAAAAATTCACACCAAAAAACCTAGGACACCAGGGACTGAAATTCAGCAACTGAAATTCCCTGCTGCACAAAAATATAGGTCTTGCTCGAGCGAGCATTGCCTTTAGCGAGTACCTGCCCGCTCGAGACGAAAGGTTCGGGTGCCGGCGGCGGGCAGGGAGCTGCGGGGGAGAGCGGGGCGGAACAGAGGGGAGATCTCTCTCTCCCTCTCCCCCCCCCCCCCAGCTCCCTCTTGCTGACAGCCGCTACTTACCGCTCCCCCGTGCCGGCACCCGAACCTTTCATCTCGAGCGGGCAGGTACTCGATAAAGGCAATGCTCGCTCGAGCAATTGCCTTTACTCGCTCATCTCTAGTCTTGACCCATCTTTTGGCAGAAAATCGCAGAAGCCTCCTTAGACTCCTATTGGAGACTATGCGAGCCGGCTAGCAAAGCGAGTTAAAGGGATTCCCATGCAGTGGAGATAGTTCCCCCCCATCTTCACTTCAGGGAATCCCTTTTTCTCCCCTGCAGAGGAACCCCCTCCATCCCCGCTGAGATAAATAGAGTCCACGGCGATGAAGGAAAGCCCTTCATCCCTGCGGTGGGGCTTCCCTTCATTGGAGAGAGAGAGAGAGATGAAAGAACTCTCTGGGTCTTCCCTTCATCTCCCCAGGGGTTCCCTTCATTGCAAGGATAAGGGGCCTTCCCAGGGCTTTCCTCCATCATTGTTACAGGCTCCTGTGGCTGTCAGAACCATTTCCAGGTGCTTGGCTGTAGGATATTTGGTCTCACAGTGTCCATTACATGTACTGCCTTTGACACTCACCGTCAGCTCAGTTTGTATGGGTTCCAAAACTGGAGTGCTACGGAGTGGAACTGGGTTGTCTTCAGCAACTAATCCAGGTTTAGTTTGGGTACTGACAACAGCCATGTTCACATTTGGAGTCCTTGGGGGTCACAATCCTGCCTTTGCTGTGGAGAGGCACACTGCCCCCACTGCTAGTGTGATGGTCTGGGAGCCCATTGTATACGACAGTCGGTCACCCCTAGTAGTGATACAAGGGACAATGACAGCTCAGCGATATTTTCAAGACATCCTGCAGCCATATCTGTTGCTCTCATAGCAGTGCTTCCAAGAGGCATTTATAATGCTCAGGCACACACAACAAGGGTGTCACAGTAATGCCTCCACAACATTGCCACACTTCTGCGACCTGCCGGTCACTAAAATCTAGTGAAAATCACCAATACAACATATATGGGACCATCTGGGACACCAACTTCGACAACCACGAATTTAAACGATATAGAGGCTCAGTTACAACAAATGTGGACTGATATGCTGCATGATACTGTACAGAACCTGTATGCCTCCATGCCCACCCGTATAACATCTTGTATCCAAGCTAGAGGCAGTACAACAGGGTACTAGAGCCTCCATTCCCACCTGTATCACATCTTTTATCTAAGCTAGAGGTGGTACAACAGTGTACTAGAGCCTCCACGCCTTCCTGTATCACAACTTACATCCAAGCTACAGGCAGTGCAACAGGGGACTAGAGCCTCCATGCCGCCCGTATCACATCTTGCATTCAAGCTAGAGGCAGTACAACAGGTTACTAGAGCCTCCATGCCCACCTGTATCACATCTTGTGTCCAAGCTAGAAGCGGTACAGCAGGGTACTAGAGTCTCCATGCCACTCGTATCGCATCTTGTATCCAAGCTAGAGGTGGTGCAACAGGTTGCTAGAGGCTCCATGCCCACCCATATCTCATCTTGTATCTAAGCTAGAGGCGGTACAACAGGGGGCTAGAGCCTCCATGCCCACCTATATCACATCGTGTGTCTAAGCTAGAGTTGCTACAACAGGGTACTAAAGCCTCCATGCCCAACCGTATCACATCTTGTATACAAGAAGAAGGAAGTACAACAGGGTTCTAGAGCCTCCATGCTCACCTATATCACATCTTGTGTCCAAGTTAGAGGCGGTACAACAGGGTACTAGAGCCTCCATGCCCACCTGTATCACATCTTGTATACAAGAAAGAGGTAGTTCAACAAGGTACTAGAGCCTCCATGCCTGCCTGTATTACATCTTGTGTCCAAGCTAGAGGCGGTACAACACGGTTCTGGAGCCTCCATGCATGCCTGTATCACATCTTGTGTCCAAGCTAGAGGTGGTACAACAGGCTACTAAAGCCTCCATGCCCGCCCGTATCACATCTTGTGTCCAAGCTAGAGGCGGTACAACAGGGTACTAGAGCCTCCATGCCCACCCGTATCACATCTTGTATATAAGAAAGAGGCAGTTCAACAAGGTACTAGAGCCTCTATGCCTGCCTGTATCACATCCTGTGTCCAAGCTAGATGCGGTACAACAGGGTTCTAGAGCCTCCTAGCATGCCTGTATCACATCTTGTGTCCAAGCTGGAGGCGGTACAACAGGTTTCTACAGCCTCCATGCCTGGCTGTATAACATCCTACATCGAAACTAGAGGCGGTACAACAGGTCTCTAGAGCCTCCATACCCACCTGTATCACATCTTGTGTCCAAGCTAGAGGCGGTACAACAGGGTTCTAGAGCCTCCACGCATGCCTGTATCACATCTTGTGTCCAAGCTAGAGGAGGTAAAACAGGCTGCTAGAGCCCCCATGCCCGCCCGTATCACATCTTGTATACAAGAAAGAGGCAGTTCAACAAGGTACTAGAGCCTCCATGCCTGCCTGCATCACATCTTGTGTCCAAGCTAGAGGTGGTACAACAGGGTTCTAGAGCCTCCATGCATGACTGTATCACATCTTGTGTCCAAGCTAGAGGCGGTACAACAGGGTACTAGAGCCTCCATGCCCACCCGTATCACATCTTGTATACAAGAAAGAGGCAGTTCAACAAGGTACTAGAGCCTCCATGCCTGCCTGTATCACATCCTGTGTCCAAGCTAGAGGCGGTACAACAGGGTTCTAGAGCCTCCTAGCATGCCTGTATCACATCTTGTGTCCAAGCTAGAGGCCGTACAACAGGCTACTAGAGCCTCCATGCCCACCCATATCACATCTTGTGTCCAAGCTAGAGGCGGTACAACAGGGTACTAGAGCCTCCATGCCCACCCGTATTACATCTTGTATACAAGAAAGAGGCAGTTCAACAAGGTACTGGAGCCTCCATGCCTGCCTGTATCACATCTTGTGTCCAAGCTAGAGGAGGTACAACAGGCTACTAGAGCCCCCATGCCCACCGGTATCACATCTTGTATACAAGAAAGAGGCAGTTCAACAAAGTACTAGAGCCTCCATGCCTGCCTGTATCACATCCTGTGTCCAAGCTAGAGGCGGTACAACAGGTTTCTAGAGCCTCCATTCCCGCCTGTATCACATCTTGTGTCCAAGCTAGAGGCGGTACAACAGGCTACTAGAGCCTCCATGCCCGCCCATATCACATCTTGTGTCCAAGCTAGAGGCGGTGCAACAGGGTACTAGAGCCTCCATGCCCACCCGTATTACATCTTGTATACAAGAAAGACGCACTTCAACAAGGTACTAGAGTCTCCATGCCTGCCTGTATCACATCCTGTGTCCAAGCTAGAGGTGGTACAACAGGGTACTAGACCCTCCATGCCCACCCGTATCACATTTTGTGACCAAGCTAGAGTTGCTGCAACAGGGTACTAGAGCCTCCATGCCCACCCGTATCACATCTTGTATATAAGAAAGAGGCAGTTCAACAAGGTACTAGAGCCTCCATGCCCGCCTGTATCACATCTTGTATCCAAGCTAGAGGCGGCACAACAGGCTACTAGAGCCTCCATACCCACCTGTATCACATCCTGTGTCCAAGCTAGATGCGGTACAACAGGGTTCTAGAGCCTCCATGCATGCCTGTATCACATCTTGTGTCCAAGCTAGAGGCGGTACAACAGGTTTCTAGAGCCTCCATGCCCGCCTGTATCACATCTTGTGTTCAAGCTATTGGCGGTACGACAGGTTTCTAGAGCCTACATACCCACCTGTATCACATCCTGTGTCCAAGCTAGAGGCGGTACAACAGGGTACTAGACCCTCCATGCCCACCCGTATCACATTTTGTGACCAAGCTAGAGTTGCTGCAACAGGGTACTAGAGCCTCCATGCCCACCCGTATCACATCTTGTATATAAGAAAGAGGCAGTTCAACAAGGTACTAGAGCCTCCATGCCCGCCTGTATCACATCTTGTATCCAAGCTAGAGGCGGCACAACAGGTTTCTAGAGCCTCCATGCCCGCCTGTATCACATCTTGTGTCCAAGCTAGAGGCGGTACAACAGGTTTCTAGAGCCTCCATGCCCGCCTGTATCACATCTTGTGTTCAAGCTAGAGGCGGTACGACAGGTTTCTAGAGCCTACATACCCACCTGTATCACATCCTGTGTCCAAGCTAGAGGCGGTACAACAGGGTACTAGAGCCTCCATGCCCACCCGTATCACATCTTGTGACCAAGCTAGAGTTGCTAAAACAGGGTACTAGAGCCTCCATGCATGCCTGTATCACACCTTGTCTCCAAGCTAGAGGCGGTACAACAGGGTACTAGTACCTCCATGCCCGCCCGTATCACATCTTGTATACAAGAAAGAGGCAGTTCAACAAGGTACTAGAGTCTCCATGCCTGCCTGTATCACATCTTGTGTCCAAGCTAGAGGCGGTATAACAGGGTTCTAGAGCCTCCATGCATGCCTGTATCACATCTTGTGTCAAAGATAGAGGTGGTACAACAGGCTACTAGAGCCTCCATGCCCGCCCGTATCACATCTTGTGTCCAAGCTAGAGGCGGTACAACAGGGTACTAGAGCCTCCATGCCCACCCGTATCACATCTTGTATATAAGAAAGAGGCAGTTCAACAAGGTACTAGAGCCTCCATGCCCGCCTGTATCACATCTTGTATCCAAGCTAGAGGCGGCACAACAGGCTACTAGAGCCTCCATACCCACCTGTATCACATCCTGTGTCCAAGCTAGAGGCGGTACAACAGGTTTCTAGAGCCTCCATGCCCGCCTGTATAACATCTTACATCCAAGCTAGAGGCGGTACAACAGGTTTTTAGAGCCTCCATGCCCGCCTGTATCACATCTTGTGTTCAAGCTAGAGGCGGTACGACAGGTTTCTAGAGCCTCCATACCCACCTGTATCACATCTTGTGTCCAAGCTAGAGGCGGTACAACAGGGTACTAGAGTCTCCATTCAAGTGTTCAGTTTTCCACAATAAATGATCCTTTTGCTCTGATACTGTAATCACTTACTTATATCAACGTTACAATCACACAGAAAATGTTATTTAATTCTAACAGCATCTTCTAGGTGTAATGAGTGTATTTCCATACTGGAATTCGCAAGTGAAGGACCTGTGGTAATGTGTTACAAAGTTTTGTCTGTGTGTTCCAATGACGGGAGTTGATATACAGTACATGTAACTTGTGCACCAAGGGTGCTGAAATTGTGCTTCTAAGCAGAGGCGTAACTTAAAGCTCCTGGGCCCCAATGCAAAATGTGTAGCAGGGCTCCTAATTATAATGTTTTATTAATAGTACTGGGCTACCTATATAGAGAAGAGAGGCCTTATGGGCCCCCTAAAGCTCCTGGGCCCGGGTCTAACCGCATCCCCTACACCCTCTATAGTTATGCCCCTTCTTCTAAGGTCAGTTTCAGATGAACATTTTAACACACATCCGTAATATGGACTTGTTAGATAACATTGCATCTGTTACATCAATATTTCATCAGTATTTGATCTGTGTTTGCCTCTGCAATTGCTGGCATTGGTTTAATGTATCTGTATTTGCCCAAAAGAGAAAATAATACCAATGAAGACAAGTAGGGATGCAAAAATAGAAAAAAATTAGCGCATGCTGCATTTTTAAGACACAATTGTGAAGATGAAGAATATTACCATGTGATTAGATTCATTTTCTATTATGTAAATCTATGTGAGCTTTCTCCAGTATGGTTTTAGTTTATGTAAAGAAAAGCCATTGTCTTCCACTGGCTGAGTAAACAAGTACGCACTGTGTTTATGCAAGGCAAACATTCACCCTTCAAGACTGAACAATTGCCATTTAAATGAAGTAAAAAGCAAACAAACTACTGACCATTTTTATGTAGGCTGAAACTCTGTGATATACAATAAATGAACGAACAGTGCTCGATAGCTTTGCATTTACACGTAACGATTAGCACGCAAATTGGTTCGTTAGAACAAATTTTGAGCGATAAACGTTGCATGTATATGGGCCTTAAGTTTCTAATCACATGATGCAGTTATTGCCAATGCGGCTGAGAGCCATGCATCAAATATTGCACATGTGTTTAATAAAAACTGCAGAATCATGGCAATTCCTACTACAACCATGTGCTGTTTTTGACTAATGGTTCTTGGCTGCCATCGCACCACTGGAGTAAAATGCGCCAAACCTTTCACATTGCTTAACAACATTAAAAAAAAAACGTGTTTCTAATGTTAATACAGCAATGTACTTTGTAACGGGACAAGCGAGAAATGCCGACAGTTCACCCCCCTTCTTAGCCCTCTTCACTGAAGTCTTTGAGATTTATGGAGAGAGCCAAGTCAGTGACTCACTTCGGCCTCTTTCACACAAGCGTTTTATCGCAGTTTTTTTGCCACCATAAACGCCGGCGAAAATCCCGACAATCTGAAGCGTTGCATTCCAATGCATTCGATCAGATGGGCAATTTTACGGCGGGCTGGAAAAGAGCCTACGGTGCGCATTCTGTCCGGTTGCTTTTGCGTGCAGGACTTGTCCTATCTTTTTGCCAGAATATGTAGCTGGCTTCTATGGGAGCCTATGAGAGCCATCAGATGAGGGGAGGTGGGAGGGAGTTTAGCAGTGGCTCACATTGCTAAAGTCCTTCGCCCTCCTCTTGCCGGCAGCTCCCATAGGCTGGGGAGAGAGGGGATGGAAATTAGCATGGCAAACGCTGATAAAGTTCCTCCCCCTCCCTTTGCCTAGGCTTCTATGGGAGCTTCTATTGTCGTGATCAGCCGCCAAAGGGAGGGGGAGAGAGGGGGAGATACTTTAGCAGCAATGCAAGTGGCCGAAAATTGCAACGCCCATGGGAAAGAGCCCTCAGACTTCAAAAGAGAGAGTCACACTGACACATAGCCACCTCTCAACCTCTTTTTCTGTTGGACAAGGTCACCGGACAGCCATTAGGGAAGGCGGAATATGGAGGCCTAATTCTTCAAGATGATTCAAATTCTAGAGTGTTTATAGATGTGCGCTATAAATCCTCCCAATAAGCTATCCCTGGTTCTGATAATGGCTTTATCATCATTTATTGCTATTTAATGAGGTTAATAACACATACAGTGTGTGTAAAGGGTGTGGTTGTACTTTAACAAATCCTCAAATTACTAATCAGTGAAGCTTATAAGGGTTGAAGCTGTGAGTATATTGGATTTCAACAGCATCTCATTAGACTTACAATCAGTAGCTTGTATAAACTGAGTATAAGTTAGCAAGCAAATGGAGTATTATGTAATTTGGGCTGCTATATCGATCGGATTGGCTGATTACTGCCCTGTGTTTTCTATTTTTATGCAGTGACATCACAGTATTAGGGCTGTTTCCCATGAGCGTATATCGGTTGGCGTTTTCACAACCGGTTGATATACACTATCATCTGGGGCATTGAAGTTCGTGAACTGGCGCACACATCTAACATTCGTGCCCCCGTTCACACAGCATGGGCCCCGGCGCATGTGCGCCGTGGTCACCATCCCGTCTCCCCTTTCCCCTCCCTCCCCATCGCAGGCTCAGCTCTGCTCTCCTCCCCGCTCGTTCTTTGCAATGGGATAGGGCGGAGCTAAGCGCTGGCCTGTCCCGCCTCCTCGCATTGATAGCTATGGAGAAGGGGTGGGGAGAGGGCAGGAGCTTAGCTTGTCTGCAGCCAGCAATGGGAGGAGGCGGGACGGGCCAGCACTTAGCAACTATCCTGTCCTGTCCCCTCCAATTGCAAAGAATGAGCGGGGAGGAGAGCAGAGGTGAGCCTGCATGGGGGGATGAGAGCAGAGGGAGTTTAGCAGCCACGCTGCCAAACTCCTTCCCACATCCGGCCGCTGCCATGGGCTCCCATAGGAGCCCATGCAGTAGCCGACATATTTCGGCCCAAAAGATAGTTCCAGGACTATCTTTTGGACTCGACGTAAACCCCCCCCAGGCGCTATATTGGCTGGCCGGGCGCTATTACGTCTCAGGAATACGGCCATGTGATCTGCTGCATTGGAATCCAATGCATCAGATCACAGCGCATATCGGCGGGCCATGAAAACGGAGGGCAGATATTCGCTCGTGGGAAAGAGCCCTTACTTTAGGACTGCCAGGAAAAACAATTGCTAAACAATGAAATTGAACTAAATTCTTTAGCCCCAATGACCTGGTATCATTTAACTCCTAATCAGGACAGCAAGTAGTTTTCTACTTAGGGCTTATTCACACGGCGTCAGTATTTTTACATTCGCCCGCCGGATGCCTCTCGTTCATGCGATTTTCGACCACGATTCGGGCAGTCGAAAATTGCAGCCCCATGTGAAAGAGCCCCATTACAGACATATAAATGTATCCATAGTACACGTGTGTGCAACTGGCTTATATGCAGAAAGGAGGTATTACACTATTCCTAGTGGTGGGCGCTATGGGGGCATTATTACGGTGTGGGGACATTATTAATTTGTGAGACATAAAAGTGAGCATTAGTACTGCGTGGGGCACAAAGAGGGGCACTATTACTATGGAAAGCACTGACGGTTATACGATTCGGTAAGTGTGCAGATATGGATTATGGCAGGAAGAAGACTTTATAGCACTCTGGGCCTGGACAGAGAAGAAAAGGGGAAGAGAAACACTTGCTACATGATCATGATATATAAACAAGGAGTTGTGGCTTGTGAAAAGCAGAAGCCCCAAATGTGTGTGCCCCAAAATTTTGCATGGGGTAATAGGCTGAACTGGATGCACATATGTCTTTTTTCAGCCTAAGGGCTCCTGTCAATGAAAGATAGTGCATTGCATTACTCACGTCGATAATCCGGCTGCGAGTAAAGCAGTGCACGCTTTCCATAGCGTTGTTATGGAAAGCGCAGCCCCCTGTCCATGAGCGGAGAATCATAGTTATCAGATAGGCTCACCTCGTAGAGCTGACAGCGCTCCGCCCTCCTAACCCGCAGTGGAATATCGCTAGCGATGTTCCACCTCGGCCGTGGACAGGGGGCCTTACATACTATGTTGTTCTCCCTGAAGACAATTTCTAAAAGTTGGCAAATATAACTATCAGTGGAGAAGAAACAGTTTTTTTCTTCAAACTTGATAAACCATTTTAGTGTACACAATAATGTATTATGGATTCAAATGTACTCTTGCACAAATGTATTCTCTTTAATCCAACCATTACTAGATTTAATATACTGTATATACTCGAGTATAAGCCGACTTTTTCAGCCCATTTTTTATGCTGAAAAAGCCCCCCTCGGCTTATACTCAAGTGAGGATCCCGTGCACCATTGCCTTTAATGGGGTCACAGCTGCTGCTGGCAGCCCCATTAAAAGCAATGGTCTTCTGGCAATCCCAGCAGTGATTTTCAGGGAAGGGCTTTAAATATAAGCCCTTGCCTGAAAATTATCCCTAGTTGCAGTAAAAAATGTAAAAAAATCCATATTTACCTCTCCGCCGATGCCAGAGCTTAGGTGCGCCTAGCCGCTTGGGTCCCGTCACTGTAATAAAGTTCTTTCAGCAGGCGGGGATTTAATGTCAGCTGAGCACAGCCTGTGATTGATCATAGCGCTCAGACATTCACAGGCAGTGCTTGGCCATTTATTGAATTCATTGAATGGCCAAGCACTGCCTGTGATTGGCTGAGCGCTGTGACCAATCACAGGCAGCACTCAGCTATCATTCAGTGAATCGCCGCCTGCTGAAAGAACTTCATTACAGTGCCTGGATGACAAGCGGCTAGATGCGCCTGAGCCCCAGCAGCGGCGGACAGGTGAGTATATATTTTTTTATTTTTTACTACAGCTAGGGATGATTTTTAAGAAAGCGCTTATATTTAAAATCACTGCGGGGGTTGCCAGCACACCATTGCTTTCAACTGGCAGAGGCATCACCATTGAAATCAATGGGAGAACTTTGTGATCCTCTGCCCCAGCTATCACAGGGGAGTCCCCTTGTATAAGCCCACCCTAGGCTTATACTCGAGTCACTACGATTTTCCAGTTTTCTGTGGTAAACTTAGGTGCCTCGGCTTGTATCTGGGTCGGCTTATACTCGAGTATATACGGTACTCCTTCTTACAGTATTAGGGATTGGCAGCAATCTTCTCCTGACAGAGAAAGTACTGCTAAAAAGTCAGCAATACAATTAACATACTTTCCCACTGCAATGTAGATTCACACTGAAAACTTATATAATTTTATCCTGTTTCATTTCCGAACAAGGAAGCAGTAATGGTGAAGGGGCCAGTGTCTCTAATAAAGTGGCCAGTCATTATATAAATAGCTACTCTGTATGCATGAAGCTTGTGGATGGATTGCACTACTTATCTGTAATATTAGCCTGTAGGCACTCTGTGTGTTGCCACATGGTGCTTCTGTGAAGCGCCATATTATTCCTGGGAAGAAATGCTACTAGGGGAGAACACTCACTACAAAACACTCACTGCAATACCATATTCAATTCCAAATCTCAGTATTACAGAAGAATTTGGGAGTACAAGTTTATAACCATCTTTGATACTCTCATGAATGGAATGAACCTCGGAGGGGGCGTTTTGCATCAGTGGTGAATATGAGAAATCTGGGGCAGAGATAACACACAGGCCTGGTGACCCCCTAACACCAATTTAGAGACCATAAAACTCTCACATCCCCTATCAGTGGACTAATTAAGTATTTACTCCTTTAGGGTGCATTCCCACGAACGTATATCGGCTCGGTTTTCACGCCGAGCCGATATACCTCATCCTCATCTGCAGGGGGGGGGGAGGATGGAAGAGCCAGGAGCAGGAACTGAGCTCCCGCCCCCTCTCTGCCTTCTCTCCGCCCCTCTGCACTATTTGCAATGGGGAGAGGCGGGTCGGGAACGGGGCTAATTCACATCTTCAGTAAAGCATGCCACAATTTCTTGTTTCTTACAAACCCTGTGACCAAAAACCTCTGTGTACAGCCGCCTGCACACGAGCGGGTCGGATCCGGCAGCGAGAATTCTCGCCGCGGGACCCGACCCAAGAGCCTGCAGGGACGAGCGCGTACTCACCCGCGCCTGGCGGCCCCAGCTCTTTCATGTGCCGACTGCGGCGCAGCTGGCGCACGCGCAGACCGGAGCCGGCGGCCGGGTGAGTGCGTGCCCGGCACAAAAATAGGACATGTCGCGGTTTGTTTGCCGCGCGAGATTTCGCGCGGCCAAACCGTGGCCGTCTACATAGGAGTGCGTATTGTAATGCACTCCTATGCAAACTTTCAGTGACGGAAATCCCGCGGGAAATCCCACGGCGGGATTTCCGCCCGTGTGCAGGCGGCCTACCTGATGGAAAATAAGAGTCACACATTTTTATCAGATTTATTTTAGGAATCTGTGATAAATGCAACCCGAATATATAAGTAATTATGGAGTAAGAGGATTATAGTATTAGTTAAGATGGGAACCAACTTCTGCATAAATTAACTGTGACATTTGAAGTGATGGGAAGTTATGTGTGTTGTTTATCTCTCTGGCAATCATTTCTGGGCTCTTACTCACCTATTAACTATCAGTTAACAGTTATTTCTAGCTATCTTTCTACACAACTAAATATTTAAGGAGATCATATTTATTCTTGAGTGCTGAAGATTCTTCGTATGTATAGTTTAAGGTTTATGTTTCTACAGTGGTGGAATTTCTCTGGAAAGCTATTCTGGTACTCCGCCTGCAATGTCCCTACATTCTAATAACTGACTGGAGACTTTTTAAAGAAGCTATGTCGTCTCCCAAAAGCCCCATAAACTAAAGTAATGGGCTCATAGGACATGCAGTGCTGATTCTGTGAATGCCACTCTTAGGCCTTATTCACACAAGCGCTTATCACGGCTATTTAACCACGATAAAAGGTCTGAAAATCGCGATCATCTGAAGCATTGGATTTCAATGCATTTGTTCAGATGGACGATGTTTAGCTGCGTAAAAATCAGCCTTCTGAAAAGATAGCACATACACTGCCGAATTTTGAAGCGACCGGTGAAGATAGGCCCGACCCTATCCTTTGGCCGCAATACTCTGGCGGCTCCCATAGTCTTCTATGGTAGCCTATTAGAGCTGTCAGAAAAGGGAGGGAGTTTAGCAGCAGCTAGCGCTGCTATGCCATGTTACCTGGCTCTAATTAAATAATAGAAGCCATGTCGAGCATTTCTCCAGGCCAAAGAAATTTCGGTCTGTGGCATATATACGCTGCACCCGTCCATGTGAATGAGCGAGAAAATGTGAGATTAAGGGCGCCCACCCACTGGCGATTTTTTTCCCTGCGAAATTCGCAGCATTTTTTTCTCTGCAGGGGTCTATGGGACTTGTAATGTTAAAATCGCGATCGCGCAAAATCGCAATTTACCGCGAAATCGCGATTTTGCGCGATCGCGATTTTAACATTACAAGTCCCATAGACCCCTGCAGAGAAAAAAATGCTGCGAATTTCGCAGGGAAAAAAAATCGCCAGTGGGTGGGCGCCCTTAGCCGCGACTTGTTCATGCGATTTTTGTCCACAATGCAGGTGGCCGAAAATTGCATAGCTCTTGTGAATGAGGATTTATACTTACACTCCCTGCCATTCACCCACGATCTGTTTACAAAGCTGCTGCTCCTTGTATACAGTGGACTACTTTTGTGCTAGATTATCTACATATTTTCCCCCATCAGATAACTTTCTAATTCTGCTGCCTGGCTGTGGGCGCCATGAGCCTGTGCCGTATGCAGTTTTCACTCCTCACATTGCACTCATTCACCAATGGCACCTGATATCAAATAATGTTGAACACCCTCTTATATTTGGGGATGTGGTTGTGTTCAGAATTAA
The DNA here is from genome assembly GCA_035609135.1 of Eleutherodactylus coqui. NCBI lineage: Eukaryota > Metazoa > Chordata > Amphibia > Anura > Eleutherodactylidae > Eleutherodactylus > Eleutherodactylus coqui. The sequence continues at coordinate 102,860,004 of CM069406.1, read as the reverse complement.
CTAATCCCATTTAAACTCATGTTAACTAGTAGTCAGCACTCCTCTGCCATTATTTACAGTGATTCTGATTTACCCCATATAAGGGTCAGCTCTTCTAGTAGGATTTTCCTGACATTTTCTTGGTTGCATTTTTCAGCAAAAACCATGGTCCGTGAAGAGCTTACAGAACATCAAAGGGATCCGATTGTTGAGAGGTATTAGGTAGGAGAAGGGGACCAAAGCATTTCCAAGGCATTACATATACTATGGAACACAGTCAAGACAGTCAGCTAGATGTGGATTCAATTTGACACATCAGTGACATTACCAAAAACTGGATGTTCCTCAAAAATTGATGAAAACGCCAGAAGAAAATTGGTCCTGGAGGCGGCCAAGAGGCCTACAACAACATTAAAGGAGCTGCAGGAATTTCTGGAAAGTCCTGGTTGTGTAGTGTATGTGAAAACCATCTCCCGTAGTCTTCATATGTCTGGGTTGTGGGGTAGGGGGGCAAGACGGAAGACTTTACTAACAAAGAAAAACATCCAAGCGCGGCTAGGTTTTGCCGAAACCTACATAAATTCTGCCAGACGTGAGAGAACGTGTTGTGGCTGATGAGACCAAGGGGGAACTTTTCTTCTATAATTCCAAAAGGTATGTTTGGTGCAAAGCCAACACAGAGCATCACCAGAAGGACACCATACCCGTAGTGAAGATGGTGGAGGCAGCATTATGCTTTGGAGCTGTTTTTCTGCTGCTGGAATTGGAACTGCTTTAGTCAAGGTGGAGGGAATTATGAACATTTCCAAATATCAGTCTATTTGGGCACAAAACCTTCAGGCCTTCTGCTAAAAAGCTGAAGATGAGATATTTCAGCTTTCAGCATGACAACAACTCAACAAAATCATATCTCCAAATCAGCAAAACAATGGCTTCACCAGAAGATTAACAAAGTTTTGGAATGGGCTAGCCAGAGCCCAGATTTGAATCCCATTGAAGATCTGAGGGTTTTTTGAAACAAAGAGAAGGCAAAGATTGCCAAATCAAAATATGTCATACTGATATACACCTACCCAAAAAGCCTGAATGCTGTCATAAAGTTAAAGGATACATTAACAAAATATTAGATTTCAGGTTGTTGTACAGATAACGGGTAACACTGAAGGTGGAAATAATTCTGAAATGATTCAACTTTGGTTTTTTTTTTTAACATGCCTTTTTAAGGCCAGGCTCACACAAGTGTTAGATTACCGCTTATTATGCATGCACTATACACACGTGTGACATACGGTAATTTGCAGGCAATCAACCACATTTCTTTACACAGTTTTGCTGACATTTGCGTGTAGTAATTGCGTAATACTTAACCGCAAAACAGAATGCAGCATGTTCTAGTTTGGTATTACACGAGAGAGAGACCATAGTTCTATATGCAATTACATTGCGTATGGGCATTATGCATATGTGTTGTTGCGAAAGGACATTGTGGGAGATATAAACAAACAAAAAACAAGAAGTCTGCTCATGACATGCTGTCTTGCGCAGTACAATATCGCTGCCATACACGGCGATAGGTCGGGTCACCGCCGGCTCCACAGTTTTACACATACGGCCGTGTGAGCCTGGCCTAACATGTATAGACTTTTTATATCAACTCAGGCCAATGTCACATGACCAGACTTGAATTGCGGAATCCGTGATCGTCGCCCGCACAGACGGTCCGTGGTATTCCGCACTCATTGAAAGAATAGAACATTCACATGTCCACTCACATGAGTGGATAGCGATTTCCACGAGCGGATTTAAAATCGCAGCATGTTCTATTTTTCAGCGGGATAGGTGGCGGATACCCACACCATCGCCTAGCGACGGTGCAGAAAAAGCAAAGATTTTTTAAAAAAATCCTGTACTGTGCATAATCAGGTATGTAGGGTCGCCGACCGCAGTCTGAGCCGGATTCTGCTGCGTGTTCCCGCATGCATAATCCAACCCGGCCTTGTGCAGCTGGTCTCAGTCAACTTAAGGGGTTTTCCAATATACAATAAAAAGGTAAAAGGGCTTAAATTAACTAAGTGGTTCGAGGACACCTTCTACCCATCTTGAGATTCTTAATGGGTAGAAGGTGTCCTCAAACCACAAGTGAGAAATATAACCAGCTACTTGCAAGACCCCACAGACCTACTGAACAAACTGTCAACCATAGGTTCCCTGTCCAATGGTGCCATCCTGGCCACCATGGATGTGGAATCCTTATATTTCAAAATCCCACACAAAGATGGACTGACCGCCTGCCAGGCACACCTTGAGGCCAATGGATTTGCCTCTGAATCTGTGTTACAACTAACAAGATTCACCTTCACACACAGCTACTTCTGCTGCAGCAAAGAGATATTCCTGCAACCCTCCAGAACCGCCATGGGCAGTAAAATAGCACCGCAATATGCCAACCAGGGGCGTAACTATAGGGGGTGCAGGGGATGCGGTTGCACCCGAGCCCAGGAGCCTTAGGGGGTCCATAAGGCCTCTCTTCTCCATATAGGGAGCCCAGTACTATGAGTAAAGCATTATAGTTGGGGGCCCTGTTACAGGTTTTGCATTGGGGCCCAGAAGCTTCAACTTATGTCTCTGTGCAGCATGGTTTAGGTACGGGTACAGATACAGATAGAGGGGGGCCCCAGCTCACCTTTTGCATCAGGGCCCCTGAGCCTTTAGTTACGCCCCTGATGCCAACCTTTTCATGGCAAAACTGGAGAGTGACTTTCTGGCCTCCTGCTCCATCAAACAATTGGCCTACTTCCGCTACATCGATGACATCATAATCATCTGGATCAACACCAAACAAGAGCTAACAAAATTCCATGAGAGATGCAATGCATTTCACCCCACTATAAACCTGACGTTAAGCTACTGGTATGTAGAAATGCTGAGCTCTACCTATCATGCATATTGACATGCAGTGTCTACACACCGGTGTGCATGGATCAATAAAAGAACATTGACTTTCATTGACTTCATTCACCACATATCACGCATCTGTGCAACACACGCATAATATGTGGTGAAAATATGGTGGCGGACATGAGCCCTAATATAGGGGCTTTTGCTGCGCAGGAAAATAGAGCATGTCCTGTTTTTTTTTTGCTGTAAATGCTCACACAAAAATGGGAAAAGTGTACGAACCCATTGATATCAATAGTTTTTATTCTCTGCATATAGTGCGCACAAATCTTATGTGCGCAAATACTCTCATGTAAAGGAGCAGAGCATGCTGATTAGTGCCTGTTACTGCCATTCACACCAACAGAGGATCATTGGTATGCGGACATGCAATTATTACTGCCATTATTCTACCCCATACTTTGCAGTACATTCCCCTATTTACATGAGTAGATGTGCTGCTAAGGCTGCTCTCACACTGGTGTCTCTTAAAACGTGGCGTTCAACAGCGGTTTTTAACACTGATCTTCCGTCAGTCATGCGCAATACAGATTTTTTTAACAGTCTTTTCTCTAAGTGATGACATGCGTTGAAGGCAATTGTGGAAGGGCCGCGGGTCTGATGGCTTCTATTGACTTCAATGGAAGCCATCCGTGCGGACACCGCACAAAAAGAGAGCATGCGGTTGTTTTTCCTCAGCTCGCGCAAACCGCAATTTATTTCTGCGAGTGTGCTGGAAGAAACACTTTCCCATAGCATGCTATGAACGGTATTTGCTGTGGATCCACGGTGCAGGCGGCACACGAAAAAAAGGACTTATGGGCTTACCAAAGCCACACAGTGAGAATCCAGCCAAAGATGGGCATTATTTAGAATACACAGCTTACTACCTGTTCACAGGGCAAATAAAGCAAGAGACAATTACATAATCCTAGGGCTCCTTGTTCCTTTGAATGCTAAATATTACATAGTGACAAATTACTACTTATGTTTGTTGGAAAGAATGGCATTAATTAAAACTTGTTAATGTTTCCATTATATCTTAATTAGCTAGGATACATAAATGGGTTATCAGATCAACATTACACAAAGCAAGTTTCTGTTCTGACAGTAGAAAGAATGATCTGACTTGGGTGAGACTCTTTGTGTATTACAACCCTATAGTCCTTATCCTATTTTCATTGATTTAAATGTTCTAGAGGAACATGTCATCAGTTTCTGTTTGCTTGTTTCTAATCTGGATGCTCAAGAGCGGTCAAGCTATGTACACATGATTATCTCTAGACTGAAGAAGTTTTTGACTGTGTCATCCAGTAGAACAGAATGTTTTTACTCTCAGTGAGGACGGCATCCTGCAAACATATTTGTGAGCGCAATACGCAGAGAATAGAACCCATGGATTTCAATGGATTAATTCGTATTTTCGTTTTTGCAAAACAATGTATGTCATGCTAATGCAGAAATATAGGGCATGCAGCGATTTATAAATCTCGCAACATTGCGTGATCGGAAACATCGCATATGGGAATGAAGTAATTGAAAATCATACCCCGTTTCCCTGAAAATAAGACATACCCTGAAAATAAGACATAGCATGATTTTCCAGAATTTTTGAGGATGCAAAATGATTTTTTAGGCTTTTTGAGGATGCTTGAAATATAAGCCCTACTCCAAAATTAAGCCCTGCTAACAGTTAATTTAAAAAGTCAATTTAAATAGTGTCCAGGAAGCTATACATGTAAAAAAGTTAAACCTTTTTGAACAAAAATTAATATAAGACACTGTCTTATTTTCGGGGTAACGCGGTAGGTTTTATAATTGTGCGTTTTCTCGCGCTCTTGTATTACTCAAAAATCACGAAATTTTCTCACCCGTGTGAAGGCAACCTTAGACCACTTTCACATAGCAGTATTCTGGTTAGTGTTTTGCTTCAGTATTTGGAAGCCAAAACCAGGAACAGAGTCTACATAGAAAAGCCATAATGAAAACATTTGTACCACTTTCATTATGGACCTACTCCTGGTCTTGTCCTACAAATACTGATGCAAAATACAGACCAGAATGCTGCCATGAAGACTTTTGATGGCCTATGCTCAGGATAAGCCATCAATAGCAGATCGTTGCTCGTGATTCCTGACAATCACCTGTTTGCAGGGCAACTGCACTCAGGCACGGATCTGATTTCTACCAGAGGCAGACAGCTCTATTCCCACTGCAGTAGCCTGACTTGGTATTGCAGTCCAATTTCCCATTCATTTCAATAGGTACTTTGAGAATGGAGCTGCCTACTTCCGACAGAAATCAGCATCATGCCTCATTGCAGCAACCCAATATACAGCTAATTGGTGGGGTTGTTCAACTACAATCTGTTATTGGTGACCTATCCTTAGAGTAGGCCATCTATAGCTTGTAACATGCTTTAAAGCGGTTGTGTAGGGTTTCAAAAACAGCACTATCTATCTACTGTTTAAGGCTAAGACCCCATTTACACTGAAAGATGATCGCTTAAAAATCGCTCAAACGATAGTTCGAGTGACACTTGTGAGCGATTATCTTTCCATAGTCTATAGTCGCTAAATTAGCTACTAAAGAGCTATGCAGGCGGAGCGGGACACCATCGCTATCACTTGGCGAACAATACAGCTGTTTTGCATAAGCAAACAGCTGCATTGTTCTCCGTGCTTACAGCTCACGTCCTGTCATGAAAACTAGAATTGAGCGAGGAATGAAGGCATCACTCAGAAGATGGCTTTTAGCAAATTTTGAGCAAGAATCATTGTGTCTAAATGGGCCTTTACATGTCATCATTCACAAATTTACACAACATTCACTGGGGAAAATGGAAATTCCCAACATCTGAACTGATGGTAACAAGATTGTGCAACCTTACAAACCATCCTATTGAAGTAACAGTTACAGCTGGAAAGATGCCAGCAAGTCTGGGGAAATAACAACTTGCATGCAAAATGACTGTTGGGATATGCTCACAAGTTTCTCAATACACAGCTTGCAACATCACAGTACATTGTAACCAAGGAGGCATGAGTGAATATTTAATGACAGATTAGAGTGTGTGAAAGCAGGCAACAAGTAGCAACTGTAAAGTCACGCTGCGAGAGATCCACGCGGTTTTAGTCATTTCATTTTTCCCGTAGACATTGGGCCTTAGGGCTCTTCCACACTTGTGTTTTTCTTGCACGTTTTGTCACGCAATATCGCTACGTTATTTTAACGCGAATGTCAATGGGACTTTCTAATGTTAAGAACGCATCGCACAAAAATCGCAAAGCACAAACTTGCAATCTTTGTGCGATGCGCCTTTAACATTAGAAAGTCCCATTGACATTCGCGTTAAAATAACATAGCGATATTGCGTGAAAAAACGTGCAAGAAAAACACAAGTGTGGAAGAGCCCTAAGGCCCAATGTCTACGGGCAAAATGGAATTACTAAAATCGCGCGGGTCTCCCGCAGTGTGATCCGCACCAATAGGGAATCATTGGACACCCGCAGGTAATTAAATACCTGCGGATGTCATTTTTCCCTGGTGCGCGGATCGCATGTGCAGGAAAGCACCCGCAGCATGCTCAATTACGTGCGGTTTTCCCGCATGGACGGCTCCCGCGGCTACCATTGAAGTCTATGGAAGCCATCCGGTCCCCGCGGCACAGACGCAGCTGTCACTGCATCCAAGCCACGGACCGCGGGAAAGCGGGAGTTAAAAAAAAAAGTGTGCACGGCGCACGGTGTCTGGAGAGTGAAGTATAATCGATTTTCTGGCCTCATATCTGTGGGAAAGGAGGGACCTGCGGCAGGATTCTGCATGGAGATTCCATGCGGACCCGAATTTCCCTATAACATGAGGCCTAAGGCCTCATGTCTACGGGCCCGCATGGTTTCCCTGTGCAGAATCCTGCAGCTAATTCTACCCGGCCCGCAGACATGAGGCCAGAAAATACATAATACTCACGCTTCGGGACGCTGCGGGGCTCTCCTCTGTGCAGGCCAGATTGTCTTTCTTCTGCACGGCGGATGCGCTCGGGACGGCGTGCTTTTTTTTGTGTTTGTTTTAAATTCTGCTTTCCTGCAGTCCACAGCAAGGACGCAGTCACAGCTGCGTCTGTGCCGTGGATCCGGACGACGTCCATTAGCTTCAATGGAAGCCGCGGGAAAACTGCACAAGAATGAAGCTTGCTGCGGTTGTTTTCCTGCATGGGCAATCCACACAGCGGGGAACACATGACATCAGCAGGTATTTAATTTATTTAAGGGGCAACGTATATCGGCAGGGCATGAAAACTCGGCCAATATACCCACGTATGAATAAGCCCTAACACTCAGATAGCAGCAGAAAAGCCACTCTGAAGCAGCAAGGCTATCTGAGCATTTAATCGGGTCAACAAACAGCAGCTGCGAGCATGTCGCGGATGGTATTAGCGAATATGCCACTCCCCGTCCCCTCTCTTTGCCGGCTGGCTGGTTCCCATAGGAGTCTATGGGAGATGCTGATGCTGTGCCGTCAAAAGATAGGACATGTCCTATCTTTTGATGGAGAGAAATCTCGGCTTCAGAACAACGCACCTATTGTATTTTTTGACGTTTCAAAAATATCGTTCATCTGAAAGAACCCATAAGAAACCATGGGTTCTTTTACATGAGACTTTTTGATGCACCTACTCAGTGTCAAAACGACGCTCGTGTGAAAGAGCCCTAAGGTCAGCTTCACACGTGCAAGATTCTGACGCTGTGAAACGCACAATTCTCACACAAATATGAACCCCCCTCTTTTGAATGGGTTAACACACATGTCCTATCTTTGGGTGTGTCCTCGCACTGCACCGCCCATTGTGCTCAATGGGGCCAATGGCAGCATCACACAGCGTGCTAAGTGCACGCGAGTTTCAATGCGAGGTCTCCCCATTGAAAACAATGGGAGATCCTCCGCGATCCTCCACTGACAACCGCAGCAGAGGATCACTACTTCCCCGAAGTGATGTGAAGTGGTTTTGATATAAAAATGCCTCGCATCTGTGGGGAAATCGCATGTTGGTGAGCGCGATATCGGACTGTGTTTCATAACCTGATATCGCCTAAGGCTACATGCACACGGGAATGAATCTCGCGCGAGTTTTGTACTTTGTGAGACGCACAAAAACTGCAGGAATATGGACTCCATTCTTTTGAATAAAGTCATTCATATGAACAATTGTTGCTAACGAGCTCCAGATGTGTTCTTTTCCCTGCATTTTGCGCAGTGTCACACCCTTCCCCTAGCGTATTTTTGCAGCTCCAAATGACTTCTATGGGACTTTACCTGCACAAAACACAAGAAAATAGAGCAGGTCTTCCTTTTTCCCATATGCGTGCAAATGCACTTATGAGAACAAAATTATTGAAATGTGTTCTACTCTCTGTGTTTAGCACAAACGGCAGATTTGTGCGCCCGTTCATGCTTTTTTACGGCGCCGGTGGGCGCACGTCAAACACCTATGCTCGTGTGAATAAGCCCTATCAGATGTAATATAAGAGCTACCAGATGTAATATAAGTCCATATTAACTTTTTTCAGTAAATTACTATTTCTATTCAAAGTAAGCCGTGAAAATGATTACGTTGTTGAAGACCTGACAGAAATGTGAAAATAAAGTGTTAGCATGAGTACGCCACAGCACAACATCCCGTCCCTGCAACTTCAAGCATTGATAATAGTATAGAATTAAGAATTATTAAATAGCTTTCACATATACACTAATGAGCAACTTATGTCACATCTGGGACAGGATGGTTCTCTATGACTTAAAGGCTGTGCCCCCTTGCAAACTAATTATTATTAATTTATTTTTTGAAACAATAGCTTTTTATTGATTTTTGACAGTATTTTAGTACAGAAAACAAATCAAAATTTCTGTGTGTATATATATTATAGAATTTTCAGCTTACCTTAACTTAACTTGGACTGGTCAATTCTAGAGATGAGCGCGCCTACTCGGTAAGGTAGTTACTCGAGCGAGCATCGCGCTTCTCGAGTAATTGCTTAGTGATCCGAGCAGGCTCGGGTGGCCCTGCGGGGGCGAGCGGGGAGAAGAGAGAGAGATCTCTTTCACTCTTCCTCCCGCCCGCTCCCCCCTGCCCCTGCAGCCCACCCGAGCCTGCTCGGATCACTAAGCAGTTACTCGAGAAGAGCGATGCTCGCTCGAGTAACTGTCTTACCAAGTAGGCTCGCTCATCTGTAGTCAATTCGTAATTACCAATTCATAATTTCCTTGAAGTGAAGCGAGGCATTTTTAACAGAAAACACTGCACGTTACCGAGTTTTACAGTCCGATATTATGATAGCCAATGTGAAATTAGCCTGAAGCGGTCATGGCACTTTAGTTGTTTACTTCTGCACAGTGGCTGTACCTGGTACTGCAGCTCCTAACATCCAGTCTCATTCAAGTGAACGGGATGAGCGTCAGGCCTTATTCACACGACCATATATATGCAGCTACTGAAGCCGCGTCAAACATCGCAACTATCTGAAGCATTAGTTTCCAATGTATTCATTAAGATGAATGATTTTTAGGGATGTAAAAAAATATCACGCCAGGAAAAAACGCACATCGGCGACCGAAAATGGCAACCGATTTTTATATAGCGCGTGAAAAGATAGGTCTTGCCCTATCCTTTGTTGAGATATGCTGGAAGCTCCCATAAACTTATATGGGAGCTGTAGAAAAAAGGAGGAAGGAGTTAACCTGTGTCCAATGCTGGGAAAAGAAGACAGCTGGCTCTATTTAAGCATTAGTAGTCATTCCAAAGATTTCTGCCAATTGATGGATTTCCGCGCTGCAGCTTATTTTTTTTCAAATATGCCACAGCCACCTGTGTGAATTGACAAGAAAATGCTAATTAAGATTGGGACTTGATCGCGGCTATTCTTCTTTCATGCAATTTTATAGAGCTATCAGGTGAGCGTAAAAACGCATACGGTCTTCTAAAAGAGGCCTTTATACTATGCACAGCTGCATGTATGGATGAGTCACTGTCTCATCTATAGACATAAAAGGGGACGTGGCCATTTATTGTGATGATTGGTGGGTCCTAAGGGCCCTTTTACACGAGCCAATAAATTATTCGGATTTCTGCATCTAGCGGGAATCTGAATGTATATTGTCCCATCTAAATGCATGCCTCGACTGAATGACACACGAGCATTTGTTTGCCTCTCGATCGTTGTTCAGTTTCTACATGCAGAAAACTGAATGACGGATCTGCTCGTGTAAACAGGCAGTCGTTGACTTATGAACAACTGCCTGTTTACTGTGAATGGAGGCGGGCGGGCCGGTATGATCTCTGGCCTCCTCCACCTCCATTCACCAGCGTTGATTGTTCCTGTGTAAAACCACATGTGAATGTTTAAATAAGGAGGGATTGCTCTGAAGTCGATGGGTACGATAGATAGTGGTAAAATAATATACTTGCTATTTTATATAGACAGAAGGGGCTTAAACATCTGGCATGTAGCAGCAGCCTAGTGTGTGACAAGGATGTGCTTTATGTTCCTGCTTCAATTGCTCTATTTTTAACCCTTTACAATCCACTGTCTGACCTCTGAGGACATTATGATTTAATGCTGTACAGCTCCGATGCTGGAAGACGTCTGTCGGGGTTCTCTTACTGTATATTGCCAGCCTCTCTGCTGTCGGAGACTATCCAACGTGTTACCTCATAGAGTACTGGCTTTAGCCAGCAGATAGCACCGTTGTTTAACGGCAGAAAAGAGTAAGCCCCCTAGGAAAACGAGGATACTAATTGGATTGGAAAGGGTTAAATAGAGTAGATTTGACAGCTGATAGATTATTTTGAGCTATAATGACCTTCAAATCGCAAGAAGCATAAAGGCAATGGGAACAGTTTTACCTATATCGGACCTATTTCTGGGGGTACTTGCTTTCCCAATCCTCCTTCTGCTGTTTCTCCCATGGTCTCGTATGCAGCATTCATTTTTTGGCACTTGCTTATTACAGCTGTTAAGGTTCAGCAATTTTGGCCTTAAATGACATCACAATGGCTCCTAAATTATTCAGCCATGCTACGTAGGGATTAATATTACACTGAAATACGTCTACTCTGCCACAATTTAACACGTTCAATAAAATTGTCACAGAGATAAGAATCCTGTGGATACCAGTATCAAGGATCAGGGGAATCATTAGCTAATTGCTTCCTTTTTCCCACCGTCAGTATGCCCAGAATGCTGTAGAGATGCTGTTATCTACAACTCTACGTCATCTGCTCTCAGCTAAATTACTGATGGTGCTACATTTTTTGGTGCAAGAGGTCTGTAATAAATTTCTGTATAATAAATTCTCCCTGCCCATTACACTGTACTAGAAGATATACCCGTGCGTTGCACGGCGATTTTATGAGTAGCGGTCCTGAAATATACAAAGTGGCCACAACAATGAACCCCGTACTGCACTGTTTTGGAAGTTGTCCAAAATAAAAAGCTGTTGCCCAAAGCAACCAACCATAGCTCAGCTTTCATTTGTTATTCTGCTGAGGTGAAATGAAAGCTGCGCCGTCATTGGTTGCTGTAGCAACAGCTTTTAATCCTTTTAGTGCTGAGGTAAAATATAAGCTGTGTTGTGATTGGTTGCTATATATTGTACTGCTGAGGTAAAATGAAAGCTGTACTGTGATTGGTTGCTATGGGCAACAGTTTTCAATCCTCGGTTGCTCCATGTATTCCTAACTGGGGACATATCATTTCCTGAAACACAAATTGCCAGCGCTCAGTAAGGCTCTTCTAGTGGGAAATAACCAGCAAATTTGGGGGTTGCTGCATTAAAATTCAAGAGACAACAACATTTCTGAATTTTGTTTTAGTTTTACTTATATAAAATGGTTTTACTAGAGTTGCTCCTGTCTGAATCTCCCAACAGAAGTTTAAAAAGTAACTATCATTTTATAAAACTTTAATACTAACTAGAGATGAGCGAACGTACTCGTTTAGGGCAATTTCGCAATCGAGCATCGCTTTTTTTGAGTAACTGATAACTCGGGCGAAAAGATGCGGGGGCCGGCATGCTGGAGCGGGGGGTAGCAGTGGGGAACTCTCTCCCCCCCCCCCCCTCACCCCCGACGCCCCCGAATCTTTTCGCCTGAGTAGTCAGTTACTCGAAAAAAGCGCTGCTCGATTGCAAAATCGCCCTAAACGAGTACGTAAGTTTTTATTGATGGGGGTCTAGGCGCTGAGAGCCCCAGAGATTGCTGGATGGAAGATCTATGATTAGCGCGTTGGAACCTCCAGTTGGAAATTCCGTCACAGTTCCGGCTCAAAATACTAGAAGAAAAAGCGCTGCATGCAGTGCTGTCTAAAAGCTAAACAGCTGAGCAAAACACCAAACGGACCCCATTATAGTGAATAGGGTCCATTTGATGCTGTTGGTTCCATCCTGAGACGGAGCAGTTTGGCCCCTTTCCTGCTCCCCAAATGGAACAGGGAACCAGAACCCCGAGCACAGATGTGAACCCACCCTAACTCTGCCTCTCTAAGGGAACCTGAACAGAGCTGAACACAGCCAAAGGGGCAAAGTGCTCAGTTGAGTGCTTCTGTCCTTTCATTTCAGTGAGATCATAGGTCTTTGGGTAATTAAATCCACCAGACGAATAAATACAAAACAGTAAACATAAGTAGCTAAAGGATGTCACAGTTTATGGGCTCCTGCTCATGGGTGCTGCTCATATTTGCTGCAGAATCCGAAAGAATGACAGGAACGCGCGGACCCCGCTGTTGCCAGATCTGTATTCCGCAAACGAAATCCGGCTTTGCCTTGTGCAGGAAGGAGGTCTATGGCTAAGAAGTACAGTGATGTTGCAGCACTTGGTATAATAAAGACAATTAAGGCATAATAAAGGGTTATTGCACGTAGTGATGTCAAGGTAAAGGAAGTAATACTGGCAGTAATGTCACAGAACAAGATAATAAATAGTAATGTTAAACTTTATAACTAAGAATAAGCGTGATGTTCCTGCACGGAGGTGATAAATACAATGATTTCACAATACAGGAATAATAAATAGCATTATAATACTGGGTAATACATACAGGAATGGCAGTAGGGTCACAATAAATACAGTGATGAAACAGCAGTGGAGTAATAAACACAGTGATATAGTTAAATCACTCAGAATGCAAAGTTCTATGTTAAATTAATACTATGATTTATTTAAGATAAGTAATCCCATCACAGCGAGCATTGGCGGTGCCATGCGGCAAAAAATCGCTCATATGTATAACCCCACTCAAAAGAATGGGGTTAATATTTGTGCATCTCGCAATACACAAATCTCGCACGATTTTCTCGCTCGTGTGAAGCAGGCCTGAATGTAGTGGCAGGCAACCAATAGACTAGACTAGATAGAGGAGGAGGGGTCATTGTCATCTCAGGTTTGGGTCCCAGAAGTGGAAATAAATAAATCAATTATAGCAAAAAAAAATAGACCCCGGAATGTAGAAAACATCACACTGCAAAGTGATAGCAGCAAAACAAAAACGTAAAATGTGGTGGCTCTCAATGCAAAAAACTGAAAAATACACTGCAACCTGAAGACAAAAATGAGCCATGCTCCTAAAAATGGGTATTCCAGAGACTGGACATTTTGTTTTCACTCATCAATTAGATAGTTGAAAACTGATAGATTAGTGGAGGACCGACCGCTGGAATCCCCGCCCTGCACCACCTGCAATGAGGATGAGATTGAATGAGACTGCTTTCATTTTCAATGGGACTGTTGGAAATAGCATTTAAATAATTAATTTAATAGAAATAAAATAAATGAAGTGGCGGCTGCACACGCATGGCTAAGGCTACCCTCACACAGGCATTTGTAAAAATGCCACATCTTTCAACACAGTGTTTAAAGCGTTTTTGCTTTTGCTTAGGATTGTGACAACTAAAACCTTTCTTTAGAAGCACAATTGAAAGAATCAGTAAGGCTGCCTGTCCACGGGCGATGATCCGCTGGCGATAACTCGCCTGTGGATCACGCTCTGTGAAGCTTTCCATAAGCGAAGAATCACAGCGATTCTCCGCTCAAGGGATTTAAATCTCAGCATGCTGCAATTGCAGCGATTCTCCGCGGTGAGCCTATCTATCAGATAGGCTCATCTCGGAGACCGGTCAGCGGTCTTCCCCCGCAGTGGAATATTGCTAGCGATGTTCTGCCTCGGCCGTGAACAGGGGGCCTAAATTAGCTGTAGTCTACTAGATAAAGTAACATACTCATATTGTGTGTAAAATGCCCTCTTAGAATATCTTCTAAGTGAAACTTATTGTCATGTCTACACGAATCTGCCAGCAGAGTGAGAGTACAATGTTTCAGATGATCAATATCTACTATTTACTTCCGCTCATTGTCTCCTGTTCTACCTGTTAATGCATTATGGTAAATCCAACAAAAGTATCCTGAAACCAAGAGGGGGCACTTCCCAGCAAGTGGCCCATGGCCAGTATCCATTAATTTGCTTCCAAATGCCATTAGAAATCTGGATTAAAAATTGAGACTTTGGTTGCTCATCTTGGTCATTTTGAGGTTTATGACCTGGCCATAATTTACATGGTTTGTTTTTTTGCTCACTTGCCACCCACTATGGAGCATCATTTGCCCACCACCAGGGGAGTATCTATAGAGGATGCAGGGGATGCGGTTTGCCCCCGGGCCCAGGAGCCTTAGGGGGCCCATAAGGCCTCTCTTCTCCATATAGGAAACCCAGTACTATCAGTAAAGCATTATAGTTGGGGGCCCTGTTACAAGTTTTGCATTGGGGTCCGGGAGCTTCAAGTTACGCCTCTGCCCACCACCCAGGACCACTGGTTGGTACCTGCTCCCTGTTAACCTGATTCTTTCCCATCTCCTCCTCCTTTTTACTTCTCAAAGTCTCCTTATTTGTTTTCCACTACCAAACAATCTAAAGTACTTTAATTGAACATTGATTTAGCATATTTTATAGGCCAAAAGTGTTGAAGCTATCTGTAGGACAGGACAATGTGGTCGCCCACCTACTGGGCCAGCCTGCTTTATAAGTTTCCTGCTTCGTTATATCCTTGTCTTTGTTCCTACCTCCTCCTCTCTTGCACATCACTTACATTTCATCTACCTATCCTTTTCTGGTAGGCAGGCCACCATAGACTTTTACCTGGGGTTTTACACAACCTTCTATCTCTCACTGCTTTTCTATTTTCTTATTCGTCATTTATTAGGTTTCTTTTTGTACTCCAGCATAATCACAACATAAATCTTCTTCTGCGCACTAACTAGTTGTGTGGCAATTCCACCTGCAATCACATTATGATAAAAGTCTTACTCTGAAGTACAATCACATCTGCACCTTGCCAGAATCTGAGTACTTTGTGTACTTTGGCGATATCCTTGTCTTTTATTCAGTTACTAAGTGCAGTCTTGATTTGCATATAACAGTTCAGAGGTAGCTCGGAGACAACCCAAGGCTTCCATCACTACTTGCTCATCCTGTCTGTCTTACTCACTTGCCTCTCTTCTTGCAGCTGTTCACAGCGGTTAGAGTAACTATGGCCACTACAGGAGACATTGGTTCTTTTACCGTATGGGACTATGTCGTGTTTGGACTTATGCTGCTAATCTCTGCTGCCATTGGCATTTACTATGCGTTTGCTGGTGGTGGGCAGAAAACTGCAAAAGATTTCCTAATGGGTGGCAGGAGCATGACTGCAGTGCCAGTGGCTCTTTCCCTTACTGCCAGCTTCATGTCTGCTGTTACAGTCTTAGGTACCCCAGCAGAGGTGTACAGATTTGGTGCCATGTTTAGCATATTCGCTATAACTTACACCCTTGTTGTGCTGCTCACAGCTGAAATATACCTGCCAGTGTTCTACAGACTGGGCATCACCAGTACCTACGAGGTAAGTGCAGTTATATATGTATAAAAAACTGTACTGTGCAAGCTACTGTGAGGGTGACTACCCACTAGGGTTTGCGAATTTGCTGCGTTTTATTTCCAGCTGTCTATGGGGCTTTCTAATGTTAAAAACGCATCACGGCAAAATCGCAATTTACCGCGATTTTAACATTAACAAGTCCCATAGACCCTTGGAGAAAAAAAAACGCTGCGAATTTCGCAGTGAAAAAGAACTCTAGTGGGTAGTTACCCTTAGGGTACTTTCACATCTGCACTGGGAATTCCGCTTTCCTGCTCCGTTCAGGGAGCAGGAAAGGGGAATCCCCAAGGCCAAATGTTTCCATCTTTGGATGGAGCCAAGCAGCTCCAGGTGGACCCCGTTGACTATAACGGGGTTCACCCACTTTCCGCTCAGCTGGCCGGCTTTTGGGCTAAAGAAAAACTGCTGCACGCAGTGCTTTTTCTTCTGGTACTATCAGCCGGATCTGCGACGGAACCTTTGGACGGAGGTTCTGATGCAGATGTGAAACCACCTTTAGAGTTTGATACATGTATGTTATACACCTTGTCTATATGTTTTGATAGGCTGTTAGTTCTCTTGTATATTTTCAATTTCAATAGATTTTGTGTGTTTTTTGCAAATATAGCATATTCATTGTATAATGAAATGTTACACAACAGCCCAATATGCTTTTTATTTCAATTCCACATCTTCAAGATCTATGTCAGTGAATCAAATATTCTAGTTTATATATGTAGAAGTGGAAAATTGTGCAGTTATTAATATTTCTTATAACTGAGAGTTTTCTACAAATGTATTCTGTCTAGGCAATACTTTATGAGCTTCCCCAGGCTAATTTACTGTAGGCCAGAGGTCCCCAATCTTTTATATCATGTGAGCCATATTCAACTTTAAGTGGTTGTCATCAGCCACATTCAAGTAAAAAATATTAACATATTAAATGTGATGAAACACTAAGTCATGAAATTTCAATTTTCAGATTGACATTTTCTTTTGAAATGTGAAACTTTGGTATTATACCATCATATTAGTGCTGTTCTGTACATAGAATATGTCAGTGATATTGTTAATGCCAACATCACATAGTAGATAGTCCATATGGCCATACTTAAAGGCTACCATGGTATGCCAAAAAGCAAGGGCTGGGGAGCCACTGGTTGAGGGCCACTGCTTTAGGTTATGTTCACTTCTGCATTGGAAACTTAATTTGGAGTCTTTGGCGCAATAAAAAATGCCAGGCAAAATAATGCAGCTTGTATTCATTTCCATCATGAGACAGATCAAGCATTCCTTTTTCCTGCTCCCATGACATAAGAGAAAACAGAAAAGCTAAGCAGTAATGTTATCAGAGCCATATATGCAATGAGACAGAATAGCAAGCACTAGATAGATAACTGCTGCTGACCTATTCAGCTTGCAGTCTATTGTCTAGACTGGGTACATTGCAGCAATCTCTTACCTGTAAAAAATGTATTACGTGTGTATGATTTTTCTTTCTTTGGATGCTAACAAGCTTGTCATGATTCACTGTTAGGAAGGTAGAAGTCTTGATACTCATTAAGACTTAACACTCAAAGTATACTAGAAAGTTGCATATACCATGATTAACCTTTACTTGCATTAGACTGCTTTAACAGAGCATACACTTCTCTCATTTTGTTAACATATGGTGTTGGTTCCCCTTCTTGGGTTTACAGCTTCTATTTAACCCTTTCCAATCCAGTTTGTATCCTGGTTTTCCTAGGGGGCTTACTCTTTTTCTGCCGTTATACAACGGTGCTATATGCTGGCTAAAGCCAGTACTGCATGAGGTGACACGTTGGATAGGTTCCGACAGTAGAGAGGCTGGCAATATACAGTAAGAGAACCTCGACGGACGTCTTCCAACATCAGAGCTGTACAGCCTTAAATCATATTGTCTTCAGACGTCAGACAGTGGATTGGAAAGGGTTAATTACATTTTTGGCATATTCATTTAGGCAGATTTCCTGTATGTATGTATGGAGTATACTCATAGTTATGTATCCATACCGAAAAGCCATCAGGACAAATATGTAGGAAGCAGACGTTAAGAATCAAAGACTCCAGACAAGAGTCGTCAAGATCAGTTCTCAGAGGCAAAATGTTGATACAGTATGTTCTATATTGTAGGGGAACTCTGTTAAAATTAGTGCAAAAAAGTGCAAAGGGACTCTGAAAAAGAAGAGCTGGAATCTGATTAATTGCAATAAGCAACTGCTTCAGCTTTCCTTGCTCTAGTTTTGATAAATCCCTCCAATGTGCCTACTTGGTTTCTACTAATAGACTTTCAATGGACTGAATCACTATTACCACGCTTAAAGGGGTTGTACTAGGATCACAAGTTATCCCTTATCCACAGGGTCCCGTGTTCCCCATCCTCCTTACTGCAGACTTACTACACCTCCTGTACTAAGGAGCAGACTGAATGGAATGAGAATCACACAACCACACTACCTCTCCATTCAATTTTAGTGTAACTGCTGAAGATAGTTGAGCGTCAAGCACTCGGGTAAATCCGTCTGATACATTGAAATGAATGGAGCACCAACTGCACATGTTTGGCCAGCACTGCATTCATTCTGGTGTCACTTCCTGTCACTGTGAGGTTGTTCCTCCACAGGCAGAGGGGGACATGGGACCCCCATTCTCGGTGAGATTCTCCCCCCCCCCCCCACCCGTTCATCAAATTATCACCTATCCTTTGGGAATGGGATAACATGGGATCCTGGTACAACCCCTTTCCTACTTTTTAACTGCTACTAATATATAACAGTGTGACTAATGATAAAATATAAATATCTGGAAATTATATGCTGGTTCATATAAGGCTCTTTACACGGAATGATAATCCTTCAAAAAATCGTTTAAATGAGCCAAAATGAACAATCAAACAAAGAACGATAATTTGCTCACTTATCGTTTATTATTAGAGATGAGCAAGCACCCAAATGCTCAGGTCCGCGTTATTCGAGTCGAGCTTTTTGTAAAATTCGAGAGCTCTACTGGAGTAACGAACCCCATTGACTACAATGGGAGACTCGAGCATTTTTGTATTTGGAACGCCGGGTCCAGAGCTTTTTTTTTTTTTTTCTTGGTTCGTTCTCTCTCTTTCTCTCTCCCTTCCTGCCAAACAAAAAATTTTCCAATGACGTCCGCTGCGTTGTGGCGGGGAGGGGCCAAAACAGGCACGTCACAGCGGGGAGGGGCCAAAAGCTGGGGTGAGGTCGAACAAGATTTGATGCTCGTTCGAGTAATTAGCACCATTGAGTACGCTAATACTCGAATGAGCTCGACAGAGTACGTTCGCTCAACTCTATTCATTATATGCAAGCATGAAAATGATTGTTGGCTGGTTCGCTTAACAAATCAGTGTAAGATTTTCTTGTAATGGTATCTCAGGAGATATACCGGCTATTAATATGAATCTCTAGTAAACAATTACTTTTACACTGGTGCAGTTAAACATTAAAGAAGCTTCTGAAGGAGCTGGTTAATAATTCCTACTTGGTAGCTATGATAACCTTACTACCTGTAACATTTGTGAGACTATAATCATGCTATATATAATAGAAAAAAAAATCACAGTTGAATGTGGGCACATCTATTTGATATTCGAAAATACTATGTAATATCTCTTACCTGCAATATTTAAAGAGAACCTGTCAGGTTGAACATACAGTCTGATATGCAGACAGTATGTTATAGAAGAAGAGGTGCTGAGCAGATTAATATATAGTTTTGTGGCAAAAGATTCAATATAACTTAATTTATTCATTTATGTCTCTGCTCACTTTGAGCTAAAGAGTCCAGTGGGCGGAGCTATCAGTGATTGACAGCTTTCTCTCTATGATTGTGCATACAGAGATAGTTGTTAATTCCTCATTAGAACTGCCCACTGGACTCCTAGGCTCCCACTGAGCAAAGAGTTCAAAGAATAAATTACAGGTTATACCGAATCTTTTCCCACAAACGACATATCAATCTGCTCAACACCTCCTGCTCTATAACATGCTGCCCTTGCAAGGACTGCATGTACAACATGACAAGTCCCCCTTAAATCAGAAATTATTTCCAACATATTGAATCATGCCCATGTAATAAATAACCATACCTATTCATTATTTTCACAGTACCTGGAGATCAGATTTAACAAATATGTACGACTTATTGGCACAGTCTTGTTCATCATCCAAACGGTATGTAATATCTAATAAGTGGTTAAAATGTAATCCTGGTTTAAAGAATATTTCACCGTCTATATTTAGATAAAAAGCCAAGTAAATTTGCAGATATTTAACTTTTCTTGCCTCTGACCTCACATTACATCATTCATATGCTGCTTCAAGGTTCTCCTGGTTGCCACTGGAAACAGACATCACTTTGCTATCAAACAAAGGACCTAGTTAAGCCAATCAGACACATGAGATTCTGGTCTGGTGTTTCTCCTGACCTGGCTTGAAGTAAGCAGAAATGATAGGAATTGTGCCTCTTTCCAATCTTTGAAAGTTGGAGGGTAGATTTGAGTACACCACAGAGGTGAGGTAGAACACTTACTAGAACCTGCAGGAGTGTCTCTGGGCAAACAGTAATCTGAAACGATGCTGGTGCCTAATATTATATTAATGTTACATGTCAGTACATTCTCCTTTATGGAGTGGATGAGTAGTGGATGTTGACATTATTCACCAGTGTCTGCCCGCTGCCTGATATTTGTAACACTGGTAAAAAAAAGAAGGGTCATTGAGACTTGATGCTTTACTAGATGAGTATACATACACTTTTATTACATGGGAGATCTGATTTTCCATCCAGTTACTTTTTTAGTAAGTCATTTTGAAGTTTTTCCAATTTGAAATAATTGTTATTGATCTTTTTTAGATTCTTTACACTGGAATTGTTATTTATGCCCCAGCTCTAGCACTGAATCAAGGTAAGAAAGAAAATTATACGACATATAAAATAAAGGGACTTCTGTTGTCTCTTGGGCATCATGCCCTTTGTTTCCATTTTTACTATAGCATAGAGATACTGGTATTTTTTAGCTAATTTTAGTGGTACTCCTATAAAAATACCATGGCTGGTCTATCAATATTAGCTTGGAGACCTGGAAAAGTATCCTAAAAACACAGACGCATGGGACATGGAGGAACTTTTCTTCCCTAATGTGTAGCTTGTAAGTGTCAAAATTAGTAGGACATCACTTCATGCTTTATTAAAGTAGATTATTCCTTACATTATTTTTGCAGTCTTAACACAATGCTATTTGCTAAAATTTCCGAACCCTTTAATTACTTGTGAGTACAGCTGATTAATCAGCTTAATATACCCTATGTAAGGGCAGCATATTACACCTTTAGGTCTGTACACCTAGTAGCCAAAATGGCACAAATAACCTTTTTGCCATTTGGCTAATAGGACTCATGAAAGAATACAGAGATAACTCATTCACTCCCTCCATCCCTTAAGGTGGGGATTGATGGGCTACTGTGTGTTCATGTATACACAACAGCCTGGCAGTCACTGAATTGAAGGGCAGGAGAGGCAGAGGGCACACTCCCCTCATAAATACAGTGGACTATAAATCCATTGTACTCTTTCAGCACTACTATTAGTCAAACAGCACAACGTTTCTGTACCATTTCCTACTAGGAGTACTGACCTACTGCTGTCCTTACATAGGACCGGTATTAATCTAACAAATTTAACCATTATTACCAATACTACAATGATTATTTGAGGAACCTGTAAAGTAGTTATGTTTAGGAAAATATGTGCACTACCAATTTTGTCTATAAACTAAACCATGACCTCCATTTTTAATGGTATTCATCATTTGCTTTTATTTCAGTCACCGGGTTTGATTTGTGGGGTGCCGTCGTGGCCACAGGAGTCGTCTGTACCTTCTACTGCACAATGGTGAATAATACTGCCATATTGCCATTCAATACACAATAGTTACAGTGACACAAATTTTAGCTTTCAGTTATATTTTATCCAAATTTCGTTTGTCATGTGACATCATGTCAGATATCTTCTAAACTGATTAACAAATATTGTAAGATCATAGCGGATTTAGAGCTCTGTACGAAAAATGCCACGTGGTAACTCCTGGATCAACACAACCACTAGATCATATTGGCCCAATTATTTGGTCGCTTACTATGGTTTAGTTCAGACTTACTAGGGCTGATATGCCTTTGACATATGCTGTATTCTACAACCCTGTAAATGATCCGCTACTTGAAGCCAAGTTCTTTGTGTTTTGTTGCAGGGCGGTCTGAAAGCAGTTGTATGGACAGATGTATTCCAGGTTGGGATCATGGTTGCAGGATTTACATCTGTAATTATTCGAGCTGTGGTTGTCCAAGGTGGAATTGCTCCCATTTTGAATGACTCATTTTATGGAGATCGACTAAATTTCTGGGAGTAAGTAGATTTCTTAACTTTTTTACTAAGTTATGTAGTAGTAGAGGTTGAAACCTAAACTGAAAAATACAAGTAATAAGTCTAATCAGAACATGCAGTTCTTAATAAATACACTTGTTTTATGTAACTTTCCACTGTTGGATCATTCCAAGTGCATCTGTGCCAATAATCTAAATTAAAGTACTTATTAGTATGTTTCTGATATTAGTATGTCATTTCAATTCATATTTTTGATTATCATCCCCAGTTTCAACCCCAATCCACTGCAGCGGCATTCTTTTTGGACAATTATCATTGGAGGAACTTTTACATGGACTGGAATCTACGGTGTCAATCAGTCACAAGTACAGAGATATATTGCTTGTAAAACCAGATTCCATGCTAAAATGTGAGTATTAGATGACACTTTCTATAATCTAAGTCTACTTAATTTCTTGACGACTTGAAGCGACATAAAAAAAAGAAAAGGAAACAATTTACCAGTCGTCGCTAAGTAGAGTGGAATTGTCCAGTGTGTGTGTATGTATATATATATATATATATATATATATATATATATATATATATATATAATGTACCATATTTACTCGAGTATTAGCCAACCTGAGTATAAACCGAGACAATAAATTTCACCACAAAAAACTGGGAAAACGTATTGACTCGAGTATAAGCCGAGCTATACTGGAGTATATACTAGGTAAAAAAAACCCTCCCTACTTACCTCCCAGCCGGCGTCTGTGCAACAAGCTGCTTGAATTCTCCCCGGTGTCATCCCCCGCCATCCTCTCTGCTTGACTCTGTCAGTGCTGTGTAAGTAAGCGCTGTGATTACATTGAGCGCCAGCTGATGCTCGATCCAATCACAGAGCTTACTTACACAGCACTGATGGCAGTGGATTTGAAAACCGAGCAGGGAGATGACAGCAGGGAGAATTCTAAAGCAGCTTGATTGGCTGTGAATGATCGAGCACCGGCTGTGATTGGCTGACGCTCGATCCAATCACAGCTCTTACTTACACAGCGCTGACGGCGGGGAATGACAGAGCCGAGCAAAGAGGACGGCAGGGGATGACAGCGGAGAGAATTCAAGCAGCCTGCCGCACCGCCGCCAGAGACACAGACGCCGGCTGGGAGGTAACTATGGAGGGATATTTTTAAGCCTTCCCTGACTCGAGTATAAGCCGAGGGAGGCTTTTTCAGCACAAAAAAATATGTGCTGAAAAACTAGGCTTATACTTGAGTATATACAATATATTTGATAAATGATAAAAGTTTACCATTGTTTGATTAACTATTGCAATCACACTTAGCTTTAAGATGTGACCGATAATATAATGTAAACAAGCTATTTTTGCTATGGTATTAACTAACAGTAAATCAATGATACGAAGTGCCATAAATGATAATTGCAGAAATCTTACATTTATGATGATCAAACAAAGTAAATTTGAACAGCCTGATAAATATTCTACATTGCTCATATGTATGGCAAAACACTAGAAGATCTGTAGATCAAACCCCTCCTCCCTGCTTTTCATTGTCTGTTTCACTGCGGCCTATGTTTCATTGTAATAGAAAACGTAACCTCTCAGACACATGTACTATACAGTATGGTAACTAATGATTCTTAACTAGAGATGAGCGAGCATACTCGTCCGAGCTTGATGCTCGTTCGAGTATTAGGGTGCTCGAGATGCTCGTTACTCGAGACGAGCACCACGCGGTACTCGTCTCGATTAAACGAGCACTGACCATTGAATTCAATGGAGCCGGCAATACAGCCGGCTCCATTGAAAGCAATGGGCTGCCGGCGAGTGCGGGATGAATTGTCGGGAAGGGCTTAAATATATAAGCCCTTCCCTGCAATTCATCTAGAAATGTGTAAAAATAAAAAAAATATATACTCACCTTGTCCCGGCAGAACGATGTTAGCCCATTGAATTCAATGGAGCTGGCAATACAGCCGGCTCCATTGAAAGCAATGGGCTGCCGGCGATCGCGGGATGAATTGTCGGGAAGGGCTTAAATATATAAGCCCTTCCCTGCAATTCATCCAGAAATGTGTAAAAATAAAAAATATATATACTCACCTTGTCCCGGCAGAACGATGTTAGCCCATTGAAGTCAATGGAGCCGGCAATACAGCCGGCTCCATTGAAAGCAATGGGCTGCCGGCGATCGCGGGATGAATTGTCGGGAAGGGCTTAAATATATAAGCCCTTCCCTGCAATTCATCCAGAAATGTGTAAAAATAAAAAAAATATATATACTCACCTTGTCCCGGCAGACGGAGTTCAGCGCGGCCGGCGGCAGTCCTCCTGAACTGCTCTGAACAGCTGTGAGTAGTATTCAGCAGCCGGGGATTTAAAATCCCCGCCTGCTGAATGAGCTGCCTCTAATTGGTCACAGCCTGACCAATCAGAGGCAGATCTCACTCACACACCCATTCATGAATTCATGAATGGGTGAGTGACTGCTGCCTCTCATTGGCTCAGCACAGGGACTAATCTGGCCAGCGAGCGGAGAATCGCAATGATTCTCCGCTCGTGGACAGGGGGCCGGCGCTTTCCATAGCAGTACTATGGAAAGCTTCAGAGGGCGTGATTCGCCCTTGGACAGGCACCCTTTTGTCATTACAATGAAACAATGTTGGGCTCAAATATCTACTTTTCATTTACATACAGCATCTTTGTATTGCATATTTTATTAGGTCCCTGTATGTGAATCTAGTAGGACTCTGGGCTATTCTGACCTGTGCAGTACTTAGTGGACTGGCTATGTATTCTATATATAAGGACTGCGACCCTTGGACTGCAAAATTTGTATCAGCCCCTGATCAGGTAAGAAACAATGAATCGAAAAAAGAAAGATACCTTCTTTTTAGGAAATTCATTAGCCAAAAGTCTAATTGTATTTAAATGTTTCTGTAATGAAGCTGGAAGGCTTGCTTTAGTGCAGACTTACCTTTAGAGTAAGAAGTACACATATTGAAAAGCTGACTGGCTTCTAGCATGCATTGTAAATATGGCTAACCTAATTGGATCAGCAGCAATGTATATACCTCAATTGACTTGGCTACCATTCAGTTAGTAGTTATAAAGGAAACATGTATTGTACAGTATATGACGGCAGAGGGTTGTTTTTCATGGGCAAATAACCTACCTGTGCTAACAAGTGCTGACCGACTATGAGCATTAGGGTCAGTGCTCATTCCTTATGTCTATATGGGCAGATTATCTTCAGTATGGGGCCGAACAATCATTACTGCATTCCGCAGCGGCCACCTCTCCCCATAGAGAGGAGAGTGGCCGCTACCGAAATGGAGAAAGAATTGACATGCTGAGTCTTTGATCTCCGCGCCGCATGTGAATTTCAGCACGGCTTGGCCACAAAGGATTCGCCGCAGTGTGTTTTGCAAATCTCGTCCACTTTGCTAGCTAATCCCGGGATTAAAAATGCGGACGGAATTTCCGTGCAGAGAATCCGCACGAACATTCCATGGCAATTCCGCCCTGTGTGAACCCAGCCTTAAGGTGCTCATACATCTTCCCCAACTGTCAGACAAATGATTCTTCATCCTACAGGTGTTTCCCTGGTTCCCCTATAGACAAGAACAGTCTGATGGGCGGAACATTTGTGTGTTTAGACAGCTTGGGGAACAAAAGGATTGTGTGTTCAAAGTCAACATCCCAGATTCTTCCTTCCCACAAAATTGAGCTGCCCCCATAAATATTAGAAAGTTTCTAGCCCTGCCATTATCAGTGGGTTCGAACGACTAAACTTAAATGTGTATGGGAGCCATTACACAGCAGAACGATCAGGAAGACGAACATTCATGTCCAATAACCAGGCCGTAGAGAGTCAGCTACCAGCCTCATTATTTTTTTAAAGGATTCTCTATGTGGAGAATAGAGAACACTATATTGTTTTTATGTATCATACAGAGACACTTGTAGGTTTCCATAACTCATTATTTATTTCAATGGAGAAATGCCTGCTCACATGTGGCTACCTCTCCTATAAAAGTGTATACCGAGACTCATTCACTCATAATCTTGTAGGATCCGCAGACCTTCTGACATATCTGATTGATTCAAAATCCTAAAAGCAGGAAATCTTTTTAAAAGCACTTGCATACTGTATCACTGTGTAATAAGTGTTATTATTTAGAGATGAGCGAGCACCAAAATGCTCGGGTCCTCGAGTCAAGCTTTTCGTAAGATTTGAGAGCTCTATTCAAGTAACGAACCCCATTGACTTTAATGACAGACTCAAGCATTTTTGTATGTGACCCGCCGGTTGCCGAGCTTTCTCTCTGTCTCTCTCACTCTCTCTCTCTCTCTCTCTCCCACACCGCCAAGCCAGCCACAAACTGTCGCAGCGGGGAAGGGTCAACTCTTACACGTCTGCGGCAGGGAGGGGCCAAAACTGGGGCGGGGTCGAACACGACGTGATGCTCGCTCGAGTAGTGAGCACCATCGAGTATGCTAATACTCGAACGAGCATCAAGCTCGGCAGAGTACGTTCGCTAAACTCTAGCTATTATATCTAATCTAATTGCAATGCACTGTAGGGCGTATACGATACTGGATTTATTATCTTGTTTATCATTTAGCTGATGCCTTATCTAGCCCTTGACATTCTGCGGGATTATCCAGGACTTCCGGGATTGTTTGTGGCATGTGCATACAGTGGGACTTTAAGGTAAACCACATTCTTTTGGTCATCATCACATTACATATACATGTATGTGCAGGACTCACCATTCACTTTTATCTGTAGTACAAGTATTAACAAGTGATGATAGTGCAGTAAAAAGTCATTTTCTACTGTCTTTGGACAACTACATGTCCTGTAGAAGGATGCATTTAATTTCCCTACAACTCTTCACAACTGTATCAGTAAATGAAATCAATCACAAGACAGTCCAGCTCTGTGCAGTTTTTATAGTGTTCCACTTCCTTTCTTCCCAATCCATTCAGGCTTGTAGACACTTGCATTCGACACTGAAAAACACCACAATACCAAACAGCGCAGAGATAAGCAACCCGATTAACTAAATTTGCTATTCACAAACTGCATATAAGAGAATTGATTTGGCATTTTAAAACTTGATTTGCTAAATTTAAGCTCTCTGGGCCAAAAACGTATATTTTTCCTAATTGAACGGTGACATAGTTATAGATGGATAAGGCATAGCGCTGGGATTCCTTTTATCTATAGGAAAACATACTATTTGTTTTCGTGGCATTTCAGTCAACATAAAGGCCTATTTAGACACAACGATTATCGCTCAAAATTTGCTCAAAAGCCATCTTTTGTGTGTAAATGTGCCCATCTTTCACTTTTCTGCCGAACAATGGATTTCAGTTCTGCATGAAATCCGTCGTTCAGGAAAACAGCTGATAAGACGGACTGCACGCTGTGTTCTACCCGGGGACCGTTGATTACAGCTGATTGCATTGTCTCAGCTGTCAGCCCCATGGCAGAACATAGGGAATGTATTCAGGGAACAGCAGGTGGTCTGTTCCCTGATTACAGCTCCCGACAGCTCATACGCTACTAATTGGTACTAATAGGCATAGCTTACTATAGGGACTGGGAGTGGCATCATCTCTTCACATAGACAGCGTCATGACGCCAGCCATGTAGAATATCGTCATCACGCTTGAATTAGCGGCGCCATACCGACACACCCACAACATAGCGGCATAACAATAAACTCCTTTATCATGTAAGTTATGTGAGTATCCTTTAATCCAACGGGATGGTCTAAACAACGCTGTATCCACAATATTGTGGTGAAACCGATGTGAACATTACTAGAATTGATCATGCACTGCAATAGTCTGTAAGAAGACAGCACTAAGATGCATCTATTAGTTGCCATGACAATAGGTCTGTGTATGAAGAGGGGTAGGCGTGTCATTATGTGTCATCAAGGAGACTGCTCAATGATTGGTATATAATTTGACACTCCCCTGATGGGAGGTACTCTCTGACCTCTATATAAACCACCTTGTCTGAACTCCTCACTATTGCTGTTAGCCCACCATCAGGGCTGACATGTTGCATCTCTGCTCATTCATTTTTCCTCACTATTGCTGTTAGCCCACCATCAGGACTGACATGCTGCATCTCTGTTCATTTATTCTCTGATATCTGCTTTTAAACGCTGTCTCTTATCTTAGAAACAGAGGGTGAATAACCGATTGTGGGTTGTCACTATTGACTCCTGAGAGAAGGTTAGGTAGATGCATTAGATATCCAAGGAGAACAACTGCTCGTTGGATGCTACTACCTTCCCTGTAGTGAGTCACCAGTGAGGGATTAGCTCCTTAGAGGACAAGGCAGTGGAAACAATAGAGGGACGTATTAATATCTATTGGGGTTTCCCTACCTATAATAACAATACCCCTGAGGATAACTCCCAAAAAGATAATTTTTTTGTCCACGATTGTTTTTGTGGGAAGATTATACCAGCTAATCACTAACAAATAATTTTGAAACATACTAGCCGATCACTAACGAATACGTACGTGAGGGAGGTGATTTGACCTTCGTACGACATTCTTGTTCTCCATAACCACTTGCCAGAAACTGATTCCTTGTACAACTATTGGCCCCTGAGGAGCCCCTGTGTGGTTGGGGGTGAAACGCGTAGGGCACTTATTAAACACTTGCTGCGGTCAAAAAATATATCATACAAATCGACCGCCACTGGTGTGTTTTTGGCCGGGAGAGCCTGTGAATTATTCAAAATTGCCACTCTACCCGAGGGCACGCGTAAAATATACGCACTATATTAGCTTGCTAGTAATTGGACACACTAGTTGTCTGAAATCTTCAATTGAGGAATTGAGATCTCTAAGTGAGACAGTATCCACTACATATATGTGTATGTTTGTTTGTCTATTTCATACTTTTTAAGTGAATACATAAAAGTTAAATTTTAATTTTAAGCTTATTAGTCTGCCGGTCCAAAAGAGTCATTAGTATCAAGTAGTAGTTTATACAAAATGATCGCTCAAAAGCCATCTTTTAAGTGATCATCTTTGTGATGTAAATGCAACTCTAGTTGCCTGTAGATTTGTACTATTATAGTACAAGAGAGCCTCATCCTGTATATATTAAATTTTTTGTCATCCACATAAAAAATATGAAAATGCTAACAATAAGGACACCACTTTTTGTGTTTTCTAGCACAGTGTCATCCAGTATTAATGCTTTAGCAGCTGTTACAGTAGAAGACCTTGTGAAACCTTACTTCAAATCTCTCAGTGAGACCAAACTGTCATGGATTTCCAAAGGGACAAGTAAGATAACACCTAATATACTATCCAATGCATTGTGCAAAAATATATTATTTGCCATATATAATAAACTGAACTTGAATCCGGTCATCATGGAAGCTCCCAGAAAGTCGAAACAAAAATTTGAGATTTAAAGGAATCCGGATATGTTGAAAATGCAGTCCATTCTGTAGGCAGCATGTTGTAGAGCAGGGAGATCCAAGTAGATCAATATAAGTACTTGTGACAAAATATTTGGCACAGGTTTGTAATTTATTGATCTAAACTGGAGATGAGCGAATATACTCGGTTCGAGTAATTACTCGATCGAGCACCCCGATTCTCGAGTACTTCTGTACTCGGGTGAAAATATTCGGGGGGCGCTGGGGGGCGGGGGGAGGCGTGGCGGAGCGGGGGGTAGCAGCGGGGAACAGGGGGGAGCCCTCTCTCTCTCCCTCTCCCCCCCACTCCCCGCTGCAACCCCCCCACTCACCCACGGCGCCCCGCGAATCTTTTCACCCGAGTACGGAAGTACTCGAAAATCACGGTGCTCGGGCGGAAAAGGGGCGTGGCCGAGTAGGTTCGCTCATCTCTAATCTAAACCTCTGCTCATTCTGGGCTTGAGTCCAGTAGGTGGTCGCACTCAATGAATGACAGCTGTTCCTGTGTGAGTTTACATACATTAATAGTTTTCAGTCACTGATAGGACCACCCACTGAACTTCTAAGGTGAGAAAGAGCAGAGGTTTAGATCATAAATTACGTTATGCTGAATTCTTTCCCACAAAATTATACATCAATCTGCTTAACTTTCCCTGCTCTATACGGGCTAACGCCCACAAACGGATTTCTGCCACGTCTCCTGCAGCGGAAATCCATGGAGTTATTCCGCAACTATTAGGTTCTATTGAACCTAATTGCTTTCTGCCTTCCAATGCGTAATTCCGCAGCAGGAAAGAAATTGCAGCATGTTCTATCTTCCGCGGAATTACACATGGCCGGCTTCCACTATAGTCAATAGAAGCTGTCTGTCCCGCGATACTTCTGCAGTGAGCACAACCAAAGTATCGCGGGAATACGCGTCACCACCCACCGCCAACTGCGCATGTATGGCAGCTCACCGGACGGGACTCTCGCTGCGGATCCGGTGAGTATGGGGTCTTTGGGGGACGCCATGTTGGACTTTACTGCAATATTCCGCTGGCGGAGTCCTACACGGCCGTGGGCATGAGGCCTAACATGCTGCCTGCAGATTGTTCTGCATTTCCATTATAGCAGGTTCTCTTTACTGATTAAGTATGTAGCAATTTATTAGATGTGTGCATTGAACTACCAAAATGTGTTTTATTACCGGACACCATTATCAAGAACCATTAACATTCTAAGCGTGGCTTCACGTGGGCCAACTGTAGGCTAAAAATCACTCAAATGAGCGATTTTCAGCTGTCGTTGTCCTGTGCAAACACAGAACCCAACGGTGTACTTAGCGAGAATTCACCCATTAGTTACTAATTGCTTCATTGAAGCTCAATGAAACAAAGCGACTAGTGATTGAGTTGTGGCTCAATGAAAATAGGCAGTTGTTCATCTTTGAATGACTGCCTGTTCACAGTGAATGGAGGCAGGTGGCTGAAAGAGATCTCCAGCATGCTCTGCTTACATTCACTGAATGACTGTAGCTCCTATGTGAAAGCACAGGAACGATCAGCCCTGGAACGACTGTCAATCGCTTATGCCCCCATGTAGAGCCATACTAATTCTCTGGAGTCCGGCAGACCTTCATCCAAAGGACTGTTCTGTACATATAAGCCTCATGTCCACTGGGTAAATGGAATTGCGGATTCCGCAGCAGATTTTGCCCATAGGGAATCATTGGCCATCCGCGGTCCATTAAATTGATTTTTGCACCTGCGAATGGCATTTTAAAAGAATTGCGTTTTTCATGCGCGGGAGAAAAAACGCGGCATGCTCCATTTGCCGCGAAATCCGCGTGGATCGGCAACATTGCTATCATATTGATAGCAATGTGTGCGGATATCTGCATGCAAAAAAATGCCATTTAAAGCAAATCCGCGCGGAATCCGCGGCAGATTCTGCGCGGATTGTATTTTTTGAGTGGACATGAGGCAATAGGATCCCACAGGATGGAATTTTCCTGTCCATTTCTTCTCTCTTCAATGGATATAAGAAAATCTAGATGTGTTTGCAATCCATTTATCTTGACTCACTGTATGTAAAGTACAAATACATTTGGCTGAGACCATTATCTTGTATTTCTTGTTTTAGTGCTCTTCTGTATTTAACCTTCTGCACAAATTGGATCAATGAATTACAACTTGCAGTTAATGAAATACTCAAATGATAACAGCCATGGAGTGTAGGCAACCAATAAAGGAAAAACTGAGTCATTAGTGAATTGTGATCAAAAGAAGAAATAGCAGTGCCAGTAAATATAGCTATTCACAAGTTTCTGATTGATTTGTGTACCCCCCAGGTTTTCTGTATGGCGCTGTGTGTATCGCTATGGCCGGCTTAGCATCCTTAATGGGAGGATTATTACAGGTAAGCAGATCATTATTATATGCACATGTTATGCAAACATTCAGTGCTGTATTTAATCTCCTATTAGAAGAACTCGATACTTGATGCTTAGTGTAAGTTGGCATGTAACTATAAAATCTTAATTACATGAAACAAACTGTACGAACCATGGAACAAGACAATATAGGCATTGTGTTTGCAAACTGTAACACATTGTATGTATTTTCGAAATCACAGAAACTGATGACTTGTTTCTATGTTTTATACAGGCAGCACTCTCCATTTTTGGCATGGTTGGAGGCCCATTGCTGGGACTTTTTACTTTAGGAATCCTCTTTCCCTTTGTAAATTCATTAGTAAGTATGTATATATTTATTTCTTAATCAAAAAGGGGGTATTTTGGTAAATTTCTTTAAACACCTTACATAAAATCTAGGCCAGAAAAAAGGCATGCAAGCTTGTTTTTATAGTTTGTATCGTTCTTATATTATGTGTCCTGATTAGAGATGAGCGAGTAGTGCCTTATTCGAGTACCTGCCCGGTCGTCTCTAAAGATTTGGCTGCCAGCGTGGGTGAGAGGTGAGTTGGGTTGGTGAGCAGGGTGGAGCGGGGGGGGAGAGAGGGAGAGAGAGATCTCCCCTCCGTTTCTCCCTGCTCTCCCCCACCACTTTCCGCCCCCGCCGGCAGCCGAGTCTTTAGAGACGAGCGGGCAGGTACTCGAATAAGGCACTACTCGCTCGAGTAGTTTGCATTAGTGAGTATGCTCGCTCATCTCTAGTCCTGATGTTTACCATTACTATTTGCTTTCTATAGCCCCTCCAATATACATTTGTGTAATTTATTCATTGGCTTGACTGGATTTGATAAAACACCAATGAAATCCAACCTTGTTTTGTATTTCAGGGTGCTGTGATTGGTCTACTGGTGGGATTTACAATTTCATTGTGGGTCGGAATTGGATCTCAGATTTACCCCCCTCTCCCTTTAAGAAGTCTGCCCAAATACCTATCTGTAGAAGGATGTAATTTTAGCAACACAGATAACAACTGGAACTTAACTACGGAAATTCCTACAGTAATGACCATAATGATGGAAACGCAAGTTGGGGAGAGGTATGTGATTTATCTGGTATTCAGTGACATATAGGCTAATCAATCCAACTGTGACTTTAAAACTCACACTCCTGAGGTCTCCTGTGTATATTGCACTTTTTTCATGTAGTGCAGCCTCCTGACTAATGCTTATCAGGCACCATCTTGATGTTGCTTTCCCTTTCACTGTTTAGTGCTATCAGTCCCATGATACTTCACAGCACAGTATTACATAAGCAGCTGCAGACTATACCGTCTCTGCCTGCTAGGAGGACAGTGTAAATATCATCAACCTCTACATTCATCTAAATGAGCTAAAGACCATAACTATACAGCCCTGGAGAATGAATTATCATTGTGCTTATTGTGTGATAGGAGCCTATAATCATCATCAGTAACTGTGATAGAAGTTACAGTCCCACCTGAGAACTAAACAATGTATTACTATCTGATTTTTATATACTAGGGAGATAGTTACATAATAAATGAAAAAATTTCAGGTGAGTGTTCTCTTTAAGGCCGAATGCAGATGGCCGGGTCGGATTCCGACCGTGAGATTCTCACAGTGGGATGCGACCCTGTGCCGCTGCAGTGACTTCAGGTTTACGTGTCCAGTGTCCTCACTCTGTGCTGTGGATGTGCCAACTGGCGCATAGCCACACATACGCTGTGCAGAGTCGGCGCGTCACCGATGACGTGGCCGTGTGAGGCTTTGCACTAAAATAGGACATACCGCGATTTCCAACCCGCAAGTGGAATATCGCAGTTAATGTTTGCTCAAGGGCATGGAAATGCATTCTTCAATGCATGCCCTATGGGCTGTATTTGTTACAGAATCCGGACCTGTGAATCCCGCAGTGCACATACGCCCATGTGCATTAGGCCTAAGGCTTTTTCATACAGGTGTGTGTTGCATCTGAGCATCCGTTGTAGTGAATATGTGTTGGTTGGGTGAGAGCTGCCTGTTTAATTGGGAGGTACTGGGGCGCTTAAAAAGTTATTCTTTATATGGTACTTTGCTTAGTTTTTTGCTTCTTGTTCGGGATTAAGAATTCTAACATCTACCTCTCATATTTGACTGTTCTCTCCTGTACCGTATAAATGTGCTTCCTTCCCTCTTCAGATGTCACTCTGTTCATCTATTTTTTTTTCTTCTAAAACCTTAACCTATAAACGGCTACTATACCTGTGAAACTATGAATATCCTATTTTACATCTGTTTCTGTTTATTTCCCAGGCCCCTACTGGCTGATAACTGGTACTCCATGTCCTATCTATACTTCAGCACCCTTGGTACAATCATTGCTCTTATTGTTGGAATAATAGCCAGCCTGTTATCTGGTAAGACAAAGACAATAACAATCTAAAATAATTAATTGGAGAGATGGCTGTGCATGTACGAGATGCTCTCTTTTTAATGGTCCTTTAAGAAAGGATGAGAGTCAGGCAAACGACACACGGGAGCGAGTATCGTTGACATTGCTCACAGCACTGCCGGAATGGAGGCGGAGAGGGCTGGGGAGCGTTCTCCTCCCGCCCGCCTCCACTCGCTGTAAGCAGACAGTCATTTAAAAGTGAATGACTGCTGTTTACACTGAACAGCACGTTGTTCAGTTTTCGGCATGCAGAAACTGAACGGCTAAACAATTCTCGTTCAGTCAATGCATGCATTTACACAGACAGAACTTATCGTTCAAATTCCCATGGGACCGCAGGAATTTGAACGATTCAGTACTGCATGGCCACTGCTTACAGTGAATGGAGAGGGGCGGGGGGAGAGCTGGGAGAGAACTCTCCTCCAGCTGCTTCGCCTCCCTGCTGACCGCACTCTGAGCAATCCAGCAATACTCGCTGCCGTGTAACAGCACGGGAGCGAGTATACATGGGGATGAGTGTTGGCATCGTTTGCCCACACTTGTTATGTGTAAAAGGGCCTTTAGTCCAAGGGATTTACAGAAAGAGCTGAGCAGTTATCAGATAACCCCATTTTCAAGATAGGTTGGGGGTCACAGAGATCCTGTTGATATGCCAAAATCGTCTAAAATGGAAATATCCCTTTTTATTTCTATAATGAACCTCAGTTGAAAAGGCTGGGAGCCAGTAGCTCACAGGAACCAATATAGAAGTGTTTAGCATTTTAGAACCTTTTTTGTATTACATTATAGGAGCAGCACTTGTGTAGTGCATTTAGGTTTTCTCATAGAGATTGTAATTGTGAAAGAACTGTTATGTTCTGCAGTGAAATCTTTTAAGATACCTTTTGATATATAGAAGTGCCACTGGAAAAATATGACTAATATAACTAATGTGATCAATATCGGATCCACTGGCAAATATTATTTTGCTTATCATACTGTATTGTCTTACAGGAGGTTTAAAACAAAATGTAAACCGGGAGTGCCTTTTAACATCTCAAGACTTCGCCTACCTTAAAGTATTGCTTCCTTCCAGTTGGGGCAAAGATGTGAGTATACTGAAAACACAATTTTTTTAGGGAGATTGAATGCTAGTCAAAGCTGGCCATATATATGGGACACATATGGTTTTACTGACCAGTGTTATGTAATGCCTGCATTATTTTTTATATGGCAAATACATTACCCCAGTACATAAACTAGCATATCCATGCAGAAACTTTACACACCTCGACATTCACACACTCTCTCCAGCCACTCTCTGCTTCATGATTCAGACCCAGGCACCGTATTCAACAATGCCACAATTACTTCAGCTTCCGACTCAGTTGCCCCTCTCACATAAAGCAAAATTTGACAGATTGGTAAACAGCAAAAGTGCGCTGATTTCACACAAGCATCAGTGGAAAAAATCACTGCAAGGAAGACCTTATTACATGGAAACAGACAGTTCTAAACTTCAAGTCTGAACTCACATCTGTAAAATATCACTACTTCCCTACTCTCATAATTTCACTATCTCTCAACCATAAATACCTTTAGCTCTCTTCTCTGACCGTCGGTGCCCCTCCCACATCTCTCATCTCAGTTGAGGACTTTGTCACATATTTTAACGTCATCAAAGCTTTAACCTAGAGTCCTCACAAACACTCTACAAAGCTGCTAAGGCCTGTTCCCCATAACCTGCTTCTCAACTATTACCAATGAAAAACTTTACATCCTACTTTCCAAATTTTACCTCATCCTGAACTTTGCACTTGGCCCAATCCCATCCCACCTCATCCTCAACTTTACTACTGTATAACCCAGGCCTAAAACGTCTCTTCAACTTTTCACTGACCGCAGGTATCAACAACAATCGATCTAAGATTAAAATAAAAAATACCAGAAAGTTAGGCGTGGGTCAGTAGGACAGTGAAAGGTAGGCGTAAGATTTCTCCAAGGGGTTCTCAAAAAATAAGCAGCAGCTTCCCCGAAACAATATTGGCCTCTGTTAGCCAATACAGCACAAGAGAAGATGACTGGGTGTATGCGCACTATGACACGAGACCCAGGATAGTAGGCAAAATGTATTCTGGCAATGTGTTTCAGTACAAGAATGGCACCTTCCTCAGGCCAGTACCAAAACTGTTTCACCAAATGCAGTGAGTGGCGTTATCCGGTCAGATGATCGCTGACAGTTACCAAGCAACTAAACTCAAACAATAAAACCAATCGATCTTTTGTGATAAAAGACATCAATAGGTACATGAAAATATAAAAAAAAAACAAGCTAATAAAAAAAGGATTTTTTAGAACATTATAAATATATTTGCATATGCAAATGAAGTTGATCAATTTTTTTTAAAGAGACTACAGCAGAAAAAGAAATGAGCATAACCTCTCACAGAGGAACAATACTGATTAAGAAGAAGAAAATCAGTTAAATAGACATGAATACTACATGAATAAATAAATAAAATGAATGTGACAAAAAAAGTTTATAGTTCAAAATACATGATTAAGGAAGGTATAATACACAGTCTTCTAATTTTAATTTTTCATTCAGACCTTGCATGGATTGGCTGTCCGTATGGCAAAATAATAATATTGTTGTTCTATACAGACGGATATGTTTTATTTTAGATTTTTATCTAATTAATTCTTCTATCTAGTTTGTTTTTATTATCACTCATTTTATTCTTTTCATTCTTTCTGTAGTGCTATTTATTATACCTTTAAAATAATTTATTTTGAACTATATATTTTTTTGGTTCCATTGATTTTAATTATGTATTCATGTATTAAATGATGGTCATTTAATTGATTTTCTTCTTCTTAAGGCCCTTTTACACGCAATAATTTTTGCTCAAAATTCGATCAAACGAGTGAAAGTGAGCTATGATCGTTACATGTAAATGCATGGCTATCATGCACTATTCGTTCACTTATCGCTGAGTTTCAGCTTGCATAAAAATAGTTGTTAGATGTTCGCTTTTTGTGTGGTTTAAATGGCATTCGTTCAGTCTTTGAAAGACTGAAAGACTTGAGGGGAGGGGTGATTGTTTGCCATGCTAAACACAATGACTACTTGTTTATTCATGGCAGAAGAAGACAATGGCTTTTCTTTGCACTAATTAAAAAGCTGCTGGCCAGAGTTTTCCTTGCATAAACACACACTCACCTAAGAAAACAACATAAACAGTGTTTACTTTAGCTAATGGGGGAAATAGAGAGAATTTGAAGTGATTATCTGTACGTTTTGAAGCTCAGCAATTTATGCAAAAAAGTTGCTAATTTGTTCAGTCATTCGGTTGTTCAAACGATAATCGTTGCATGTAAAAGGGCCTTTAATCAGCTTATTTCCTTTGTCTGAGGTTAGGCTCATGTTATTTTCTGCTGTAGTCTGCTAAGAAATTGACCAACATAATTTACATATGCTAATGATTTTCAAATGTTCTAACAAATCTTTGTTTATTTGCTTGTCCCTTTTTTTAAACTTTTTTATTTTCATGTAAATGTTGATGTTTTTATCACATAAGATTGGTTGATTTTATTGTTTGAGTTTTGTTGCTTGGTCACTGTCAGTGATCATGTGACCCATTAACACCGCTCACTGCATTTAGTACCATTTCAGTCCCAGAATGTTTTGCCAGAGTATATTTTTCTACTACCCTGGGTCTCCTGTCATAGCGTGCCTCTATCCCCTCCTCTTTTCTTATTACTATATTGATCTAAGATCAAGTAGAAAATAGTTGCACCAATACAGTTTAGCCTGTGATCTTCATTCAAATCTAGGTTCAATTTGATCCCCTATTATGGTGGATGAAGCTGATCAAACTGAGTTTAGCAGATAAAATCCAAGATGGCAGACTTTTCTTTTAGGCTCAAGTGAACTTAGTTTTGCAAATCTTAGATCAAGACTTTTTTCTAAAACCAAGTTTAACAGCTAATCGCAGTTCAACCTATCCTAGATCAACAGCTTGGTTGGTGCTCCAACCCTTAGGCTGCTCTCACACAGCCCGCTTTTTACCGCAATTAGCACAGTATTCAACCGCTGTGATAACTGTGGTACAATGCTCCAATTGATTTCAATGGGGCTTTGCAGACTAGCGCTGGGATGTGGCATTTCTAACGCTGTGATTTTTTTAACACTGTCTGCTTTATTTTTGCGCATTTTAGTGCTTTTTAACACAGCTCATCACCTATCACAATGATGGGGTGCATTAAAAAAGCTGTCAAACACTTGTCACATGCGTTAAAAAATTCTGCTTGAAATCACAGTAAAACAATGCGATTTTGGATGTGGTGTTTTGTGAACGCTTGTGAGAGCGGCCTAAGGCCTCGGTCCCACGGGCGTTTTTTCCCGCGATTTGCGGATCGCATAACAGATGCGCATCCGCAAATCGCGTAACCGGGGCCGACGATTCGCTGAAAAAGCTGCACCTAGCAGCGTTTTCAGTGAAACCGCCCCACACTGCCCACTATCCTCTGCCACAGCTGTATACTCACCTTTTCCCAGCAGCCGGAGTTCAGCCGCGTCCAGCCGGCAGTTCTCCTGAACTGCTCTGTGTAGTATTCAGCAGCCGGGGATTTAAAATCCCCGCCTGCTGAATGCGCTGCCTCTGATTGGTCACAGCCCTCACCAATCAGAGGCAGCTATCACTCACCCATTCATGAATGGGTGAGTGAGTGCTGCCTCTGATTGGCTGAGCGCAGGAACCAATCAGAGGCAGCTCTCAGCTGTTATTCAATAGCTGAGAGCTGCCTCTGATTGGTCCCTGCGCTCAGCCAATCAGAAGCAGCACTCACTTACCCATTCATGAATTGATGAATGGGTAAGTGAGAGCTGCCTCTGATTGGTGAGGGCTGTGACCAATCAGAGGCAGCCCATTCAGCAGGCGGGGATTTTAAATCCCCGGCTGCTGAATACTACACAGAGCAGTTCAGGAGAACTGCCGACCGGACGCGGCTGAACTCCGGCTGCAGGAAAAAAGTGAGTATACATTTTTTTTTCATTTTTACACATTTTAGGATGATTTTCAGGGAAGGGCTTATATTTTTAAGCCCTTCCCGAAAATTCATCCCGCGCTCGCCGGCAGCCATTTGCTTTCAATGGAGCCGGCTGTATTGCCGGCTCCATTGAATTCAATGGGTGAACATCGTTCTTCTGTTACAGCTGTGGCAGAGGAGAACGGTCTTTAGTATATGTTCTCAATGGGGTCGGCACTGCTGCTGCCGGCCCTATTGAGCGCATATAAAGAATACAGCGATGCCCAGAATGCAGATAGGCGTGTTCTGCGAATCGTTGTGTCCTATAATTGATCGCACATCCGCATAAAAAGCGGACATGTGACCGATCCCATTGGGATGCATTTGGTCTATAGATCTGCAGATCGCAAGCGCGTCTGCAGATCGGACCATAAAACGGTCGTGTGACCAAGGCCTAAGTCATAATGACTTTTTTCTATGTTATGTTATGTACTGTAAACACGTTTCTTGTCCAGCTTCCTGGAATTCATGGCACTTTCAAAATAAATAATAATAACTCTGCTTATTTTACTTTATTTTTTTCTGCAGAAGGAGAAAGTAGAGATCTTGAATTGGAAGACTCACAATAGTGACGCATATCCAGACAAGGGGACGGATAATCCTGCTTTCAGTCACATGGAAATGTATGGCACAGAAGGAAATGAGAAAATTAATGGCGTTGACCCATGAGGTTTTAAAGAGGTGTAATCTGGAATGATTGGTATGAACAAAGGACAACAGAAAATGCACTCAGTGGTTCTATAGAAGCCATAGTTGGGAAGTCATCTAAAGCATATTAGCCAACCTCTGTCCAAATTATATGTATATATGAAATTTATAAATAAGGAATTACATTGTGTTATTGTCATATACAAAGTATGTAAATACAAAGAAGTGCTGCTGCTACTGCCTACAGAATAAAAGTACTTTTACATGAGACAACTGTAAGCGCTCAGAAGTCTTTCCAATGTTTTGCTCCTTTGCTTTCACACAGGAGCGATAGTTGTTCAGGGAATGGAAACAAATTGCGTCAGAGATCTCTTCCGGCCGCCATGCTCTATTTACATTGAACAGGCAGATTGAATGACAACTGTTACATTGAACGAGAAGTCGCTCGCTAGTCGCTTCATTTCAATGAGCTGAAATGAAGTGATAAGCAACTAATGAGTAATTTCTCACTCATTGCCCTGTCAGTGGCTGTGTGTACCAGTGATGTCAAACTAATGGCCTGAGAGCTGAATATCATTTCTGTTTTTCCACCTGTGCATGGTATGACTGCTCCTTGTGTCATGGACAGAGGTTATTGCTGTACTATAGAGTCTATAATATAGCACTAACCTCTGTCCATGACTCAAGGAGCAGTCATACCATGCATAGGTGGAAGAAAACAAAGCTAGTGGGGTGAGGTTATCACATGTGGTATACACGGTACGACTATCGCCGAAAATGGCTTTTTCCAGGGATAATTCGGGCAATAATCGCCCCGTGTAAAGGTACCTTAACTCATATATGCTCACTATCTAAAAAAAAATCAAGCACCCACATCCATCTACATTTGCTTTTATAACTGAGCCTCAACTGAGCATGCAAACCCATAGACTGTTAAAGTTGGTATCCCAGATGGTTCCATACTACTGGCGATAAATCTGGTGAGCAGGCAGGCCATGGAAATGTGCCAATGTTTTGGAGCCATTCCCATGACACCCTTGCTGTGTGCGGCCAAGTAGCCTCAAGTAGCCTCTCAGAGCCTTTTTATAGGTCAAGAATGGAAGAACTTTTAGGGCCTCATATGACAAGACCGTTCACCTAGTCACACCACAACTCGATAAGTATTGTCATATCTGCCTGAGATGCAACTTCATGCAGAGTATTGCAGCAAACCGTCAACTCCCTCTAGGTGTAAAAAAATAGATTCATTGTGCTGAAATACATTTAGCAAATGGTTATTTGTATTTATGTATAGTAGTCAATCTCCTCACATTGTTTTATAAATAAAAATGAGTTCTTTTGTTATGGTGTTGGAAGCTTAGTTTTTTATGTGGCCTTTGACCCTTACTTCAAGAACCCACTCAAAGATAGCGCAGTAATAGTGTTGGACACACAACAGTAAATAACTTTACTCCACAAGAGGCACAGAGTTTAATGCTTAGGATAGGTTCGCACGGGACGGAATTGCCGCAGAATTTCCGTGCAAAATGCCTGCATAGCAATTCCACCCGCGGCTCCTAATCGCGGGATTAGCCAGCAAAGTGGACGAGATTTTGCAAAAATCTCATCCACATGCTGCTGCCAAACTGTTGCGGCAAAGCTGCACTGAAACCGACATGCCACGCGGAAAACAAAGATTTGGCATGTCAATTCTTTTTTCATTTCCACAGCGTCCTCTCTCCTCTCTATGGGGGGAGATGGCTGCAGCAGAGATGCAGGTGGTGAAATCGCTTCAAAACCCATGGCTGCGGAAATCTCACGGTTTTTCGGTGCGGCCAAGCCGCGAGATATCTGTGGGATTTCCATCCTGTGAGAAACCAGCCTTACAGTCACAATGGGTAGAGACTTGATAGGTACAGTCTTTTAAAGGTACAGTGCTTGGCAGCTACAGTATGTTACACAGCTAAGCGGTTACAGTCTCTAGTAGGCATATTTAGCTTGGCTACGGACTCTCAATATGGCACTCAGCTAGCAGTTACAATTTTCAATAGGCACACTCCACTTGCTGTTTTTCACTAGCAACAAGCAGTCTTCGAGCAGAGGGCACACAGCATTAGAGTTACAGTCTGTTACTTTTACAGGGTGACTTACTTGATCACAGCTCAAATAGAAAACTGGTTCTCTTACGAAATAGCCTCTGGTCACAAAGCAGTTCCCCCAGGCTTGCTTGGCTCATGCAGTCTTTCTAGGTATTGGTCAGCTGCTGCCCAAATTATCCAGGACTGATTGAAAAAAAGGTTTCTCTTCAAGCCCTTCAGTCCCAATCAAGGCAACTCAGTCAAGAGGCTGATTCCACCCTTAACCCCTTAACGACCAGCCCATAGTGTTTTTACGTCCTGCCCAAGTGGACTTTATTCTCTGAGGACGTAAAAACATGCGTCCTACAGAGAATAAAGCCCCGTGGACGTGGACGTGACAGCTCCATGCTGTCGGTGCCCGGAGGTAGCCGACAGCATGGAGCTGTCATCCTGGGCTGCGGGCAGTCCCCTCGGGCAAAAAGTTTTTAAAAAAGTTTAAAAAGTTAAAGATTTAGCTGCCCTGATGGATCAGATCCATCAGGGCAGCTGAAATTACTCACCCGGCTTCCCTGATGTCGGCCGCGGAGAATGGGTCCTCCGGGACCCGGCGTGAATCTTCTGCGCATGCACGGCAGACAGATGACGTCACGCGTACGCAGAAGAATGGGAACCCTGGAGAGTTTAAAATCTCCTGGTTCTCGGCTCCTGAAGGTAGCCAGGAACCAGGGGATGTCCCCATGCCCGCGATCGCCGCTATCCAGTGGATAGCGGCAATTGCGAAAAAGTTAAAAAAAAAGTAAAAATAAGGTTAATTTCACCTCCCCTCATGGATCGGATCCATGAGGGGAGGTGAAAATACTCACCCTCGGTCCTCAGCGGTGTCCCGGTCTTCCGGGACCTGAGTCCCCTTCTGCGCATGCGCGCCCGATGATTGACATCGGGCGCGT
The DNA here is from genome assembly GCA_035609135.1 of Eleutherodactylus coqui. NCBI lineage: Eukaryota > Metazoa > Chordata > Amphibia > Anura > Eleutherodactylidae > Eleutherodactylus > Eleutherodactylus coqui. The sequence goes on along the minus strand of CM069406.1, from coordinate 102,816,679 downwards.
GCACAGAGGGGCTCAGGACCAGGGAAATTTAAAATCCCTCTGCTCCTGGCTGCCATGTGTAGCCAGGAGCAGAGGGATGTCACTGCAAAGATGATCACTGTTATCCAATGGATAGCAGTGATCATTTAAAGTAAAAAAAAGTGTAAAAAAAGTAATTTAAAAAAGTGTAAAAAAGTTAAAAAAAAAGTTTAAAAAGTAAAAAAAGAAGTTTAAAACGCTTACATTTCATCTCCTCTCTACAAAACTTAGCCAAGAGCCTGGAAATTTCACGGGGGGCCGCGGTGAGCGGTTCCTGATCACATGTTCGCCGTCATCCAATGGATAATGGCGATCACGTAAAAGTAAAAAAAAAAAGTTAGTTTCATCTCCCCTCACCGATGTGATCGGTGAGAGGAGATGAAACTTTTTACCGGAGGCCTCCGTATTTGCACCCCGACGCGATCCTCATCCGTGAACTTACCCGGATTCTGCTCATGTGACCACCGGCAAAATACCGAACACATGCACAAGAGTCGCTGAGAGCCTGGAGCAGTGACAGGTGGCCTCGTTGAGCGGTCGCCGGTCACGTAATAAAAAAGTAGCGATCTAACATAGGTCGGTTTCACATGACCGGATAGGAATTACGGATTCTGCATGCTTCTGATCTGCGGTAATACGCAGATCAATCGCATTGGATTACACAATTCCGCTCACATTAGTGGGTTGGAATTATGTAATCCACTCGCAGAAAAGAGAACGCAGCAGTTTCTATTTTACCGCGGCTATCCGCAGCATAGAGCCTATTGTGCTCCATGGTCGTGAATATACCCGCTGCCCATACACAACTACGTTGCATACTGGCTGCGGGTACCCGCGTCATCGCTAAGCGACGGTGCAGGAAATGCAAACAAAAAAAATATATACTGCGCATGACCGCCTGTGTGAGTAGGCAGTTATGTGCAGTACATTAGGCGGCCGTACGCAGGGTCACAGCCGGGCTCACAGCTAATAATTAGGGAATGCCAAAAAATGAGGATGGCGGGGGGAGGGGGATTATTTTTAGGAAGTCAATTTTTTTTCCATATAAGTGGGCAATGGGGCCTGGAATTTATTCAGTTCTGCCCTGAAATCCAGCGGGCATTCCTTCATTATGGGCCTAGCCATGTGTCCTGTAAGTAGATTAGAGCCACAAGGGGTATGTTTCTGAACACGGGACAAACAGGGGTATCCATTTTAGGGTGAACGTCTTCATTCCTATGTACACTGTACAAAAAAACCTGTTTTTAAATTGACACAATTGCAAAAAAATGAAAATCATAATTTTTTCCTTCTGCTTGGCTTAGATTCATTCAAAAACTGTGAAGTCAAAAAAGTCATCGTACCCCTAGATAAATTAGTTAAGGGGTCTACTTTTCAAAATGGGGTCACTTGTGGGAGTTCTCCATCGTTTTGGTCACTCAATGGCTCTACAAATGTGCAATAGGGCCTAAATCTCCTTCAAGCAAAATTTATGTTCCGAAAGACACCAGTTGCTCCTTTCATTTTGGGCCCCATTGTGCATCCAGACATAAGATTAGGCCACAATGGGTATGCTTCTGAGCACAGGACAAACAGGGGTACCCATTTTTGGGTGCAAGTCTTCATTCATATATGTGCTGTACAAAAAAACTGCTTTTAAAATGACAGAAATACCAAAAAAATGAAAATCGTAATGTTTTTCCTCCGGCTTGGCTTAGATTCATTCAAAAACTGTGAAGTCAAAAAAGTCATCGTACACCTAGATAAATTCGTTAAGGGGTCTACTTTTGAAAATGGGGTCACTTGTGGGGGTTCTCCATCGTTTTGGTCACTCAATGGCTCTACAAGTGAGCAATAGGGCCTAAATCTCCTTCAAGCAAAATCTCTGTTCCGAAAGCCACCGGTTGCTCCTTTCATTTTGGGCCCAATTGTGCATCCAGACGTAATACTAGGGCCACAATGGGTATGTTTCTGAGCACAGGACAAACAGGGGTATCCATTCTGGGGTGCAAATCCTAATTTTCATGTGTACTATAGAAAAAAGTCCTGTCTTTAAAATGACATATTTGCAAAAATATGAAATTTTAGTTTTTCTCCTCTAAATTGCACTGACTCCTAAAAAAAACTGTGGGGTTAAAATACTCATCACACCCCTCAGTGAATACGTTAAGGGGTGCAGTTTTTAAAATGGGGTCACTTGTGGGGGTATCTATCATTTTGACTCCTATGAGCCTTTCCAATCTTGGCTTGGTGTAGGAAAACAATGTGTTCCTCAAAATGCTGAAAAGTAATGTTACATTTGTACGTCTCCTAAATGGTTAAAAAAAACCGAAAGTTTTTCCAATGTGCGCCCAAAATAAAGTAAACGGATGGAAATATATATCTTAGCAAAAATGTCTATATTATGTTTGCACATATTTGAGATATTGCAGTTGGAAATGTAAAAAAATGACGATTTTTTCAAAATTCTCCCAATTTTGGCGCTTTTAATAAATAAACACAAATTCTATCAGTCTTTTTTTCCCGCCTAAATGAAGTACAACATGTGGCGAAAAAACAATGTCAGACTCGCTTGGATATGCAAAACCTTTCTGGTGTTTTTCCATGTTAAAGTGACACATATCAGATTTGCTAAATTTGGCCTGGTCATTAAGGCGCAAACAGGCTTGGTCACTAAGGGGTTAAAGGAGCTTGTGCAATCCCACACTCCAGTGTCCGCAGCTGTGAACAGGAGCAAACATCTTACCAAAGCATAACTTCAGTTCTGCTACAGTTTTAGGACTTGCCAACCTGAACATGTGACCTGAAGGTCCTTGAGTAGTAACAAAGAACATTGCAATGATATACAGCATCAATACAGTGCTATGTATAGTATAATGTTTCTCTGTACTAGAGCAATTGTATTCCATTAGGGAATACTAACACTAAGTTCAGACACATTTCTTGCAAACGTGTGGTATACAGTTTGGGGTGATTCATGTGAACCCCTCTTACATCTCCCTCTGGCCTAATGAGTTGTGTCTTCACTACTTTCTACTAAGCAGGCTTGCCCGACCCCAGGGTAGCGTCTGCATTCGTCAGAACGCTGAGCACAGCCAAACAATGGGGCCCCCACAATGTACCTGCCTTATATTCATGGATGGATAGGTGGGAAAGCGTCATGTATTAGGACAATTATAAGATGTCCTACATTTGTGATTTGAATGGGTTCTATAGCGTGCAATGAATGACCCGCTGAACTCCTGATTAGATTGTATATCATCACCACATATGAACTAATATTTCTATCTGAGAGGGATTACCTATCTAGCTCAACAATTTGTTTTATGAAAAGTAGTCGATGAGTCAATCAGGTAATCCATCTTGACTCATCAGTGAAAGAGACACTCTGTACAATGCAAACTTCCTTTTTGAGTTCTGACAGTAATGTACTTCATGTAACATGTTTTATATTTTAATGGTTTTTATTAAAGAAAGACATCTAGACATATGAATGTTACATACCATGTAGCTAGATTCTGTCCAGGCTGTAGTAATAAAGAGTATGGCAATAGATAAAGCCATATCTTGTCAGTCTGTAGAATGTGAGTTCCCTAGATCTTCCTCTCATCAAAGAATATAAGAAAGATTTACTTAATGGAAGGCAGACACTGAGGTCAGGGATTGACTGCAGCGGTCATGTGCTATCTAGCATGTGATTGAGCAGGACAGGAATGGAGCAGTATATAGTTGTTTTTTAATGACTTTCTCCCGCTTAGTCTTGTCATTCGGGGGTGGTGGGGGGTGTTGGTGCTGGCCTAGCTCCCCTGAGACATGGGCCCCATAGCAGCCCTGATTCCCATCCAAATGAATATTCAACAAACCAGGATCTGAAAAAGACACCATTCAAAACGTGAGCTATGAAATCATCCCACTTCATGCGGAACGTTGTAAATAGAGATGAGCGAGCATACTCGGTAAGGTGATTTACTCGAGAGAGCATCACCTTTTTTGAGTAACTGCGGGGGCCGCAGGGGCCGGCACGGGGAGGCGGGGCGGAGAGTGAGAGAGATCTTTCTCTCTCTCCCTCCCGATCCTCTCCGCAACCCTCTGCTCACCCCTGTGCCCCTCCCCCCCGAATCTTCAGGGACGAGCCAGCAGGTACTCGAAAAAGGCGATGCTCTCTCTAGAGTAAATCGCCTTACCGAGTATGCTCGCTCATCTCTAGTTGTAAAAACAACTCCCCTCACCCAAAAAAGTTGTGAAATTGCTCTTTTTTTCTATTTCTTCCCCAAAAAGAAACAATAAAAGTTTTATAATACATATGTATATGCTAAAATGGTGCCAGTAAAAAATACAACTCAACTTTGAAACAAGCCTTCGCATTGTTTCATTGAATGAAACATAAAAATGTCAAGGTGCGAACGAAAAAACGAAAACAATCATTATGAAAGTCCAAACAATCTGTAAGGGTTTGAAAGGATGAGATTTTTGTTTTTAAAGAGCACATTAGAAGAGTGTAAAACTTTTTATTTGGGATGATTTCATACACAGGTACTTGTGGCAGTTTTTGATACAGATTTTATTAGCCAAAGCCAGTAGTGGATCCAGAAGGAAGCAGAGCAGAAGTATAAAGGCAGGTCCACATGGGGTGGAGTAACTTTTACTTACTTAGTACTATTAAATCCCTATAATCAGTGATCCGATCCCTATTTTTCAGGACCCTTTGTGTCAATCATTTTCTAAACTTTTTTTTCTACATCTCTTAAAAATCACTGAGTGCTATATGAAACAGAATGAATGTATGCAATTCTATTGCGCATGAATTGTGCAAGAGGATGAGTTTATTTTAACTAATGCAAATGATTTTTAATTGACTTCACAGTCATTACATTTGATTTGTCCCACCCCATTCTATATATCGTAATACTTATTTAGCCCAACTTGCCTCTGGCTATTGCGTCAAAGTTGGCACCAGCAGAGTTGTAACCCAGCCTACTGAGTCTTTTGTAATGCATAAACCTGTTCTTCAGTACACCTTAGACACACTGATTTAACACATAGTAGTAAGCAGTCTATGTGAAGAAAGTATGGCTACTTCTACAGAAATTGGCCGCTTCTCACCTTGGGATTACGTTGTGTTTGCTGCAGTTTTGTTGATTTCAGCAGTTATTGGGATCTATTATGCCTTTGCAGGAAGAGGAAAGACTACATCACAAGAATTTCTGACAGGAGCGAAAAGTATGACAGCGCTGCCAGTGGCTCTTTCCCTCACTGCCAGCTTCATGTCTGCAGTGACCATCCTTGGAACGCCAGCTGACGTATATCGCTATGGAGCAATGTACGGCATCTTTGCTATATCATACGCACTGGTAGTGATTATTTGTGCAGAAATCTTCCTCCCTGTGTTTTACAGGCTAAATATTGCTAGCACATATGAGGTATGTCAAACCGGGATCATTTTACATTGTGTAACAGTATACGTATAGCGCCATGAAATATGCCAAAAAGTTAATGCCTGAAACTGAACTGCAAAAACTTCTAAACGTACTATGTAAAAACATTTTCGTTTTTAGCGCACATTTTGATCATATGTTTATGTTTGCTCTTTACTTTCAGCCACTTTAAGGTAAGATGCAACTACATGTATTTCATTTTGAATGTGCTATCTAGCTTCCTTTGCACTGGATCATTTTATAGTTTATAGTAATTATCATGAACATCAATCAAACATTACTAAATGTGAATGTGCAATCATAATGGAGTATTAGGCCAACTTCACACTGGCGGATTTGCACATGCAAACTTTGCATGTACAGTACGAAGAGGCTAGAACCCATTTATTTCAATAGGTTCATTAACATTTCTGTATTTTGTGTGCGCATTACGTTTTCAAAAAAAAAAAAATAGAATATGCTCTATCTATCTTTTTGTGCATTTGCACATCAAAAGTCCTCATAGAAGTCAATGGGTGGTGCGCAAATGTGTGTGCAATACACAAGGATATGCATGAAACACTGCATAATTGCACTGGAAAGAGAACACATCTGGAACTAAATAGTCACCTCAATCGGTGCATTTGTTTGCCGCGTGAAGATTAAGGCTGGGTTCACACAGGGCGGATTTGGCCGCGGCAAATCCGCCCGCGGCGGCTAATCTCAAGATGAGCCAGCCATGTGGACGAGATTTCTCAGAAATCTCGTCCACACGGGACAGCCAATCCGCTGCGGTAAATCCGGCTGAAACCGCAGCCGCCGTTTCAGAAGTTGCAGCATGTCTATTTACTTTTTTTTTGTTTGTTTATTTTCGTCGCGGCCGCGCTCTCCTCTATGGGAGCGCCGACCGCAACGGAAAAGCAAGCGGCCGGGCCGCTTCAAAGCTGCTGCGGCTTAAACCGCGAGATTTCCGACAGGAGTCCGCCCTGTGTGAACCCAGCCTAATTGTTAATTCCACAAAAATGCAATTGGGCTTGCGCTCGTGTGAAGATGGCCTTAGAAGGCAGGCTGACATCACTGAAAATGAAGCATACAGGTGATAATGGTAAAAATAAGAACATATTTAAAAATTAATGGGGGACAACATGTGAAACAAATTAGTAGACATATGTGCCCTGTATGGATGGTACAATCCATTATTTTAGACCTATTGATATAAAACTAGATTCAGATTGAGCCTGGGACATCCGCATGGGTAGAAGCTCCTTATGGTTCTCCTGCAGGAACTTTCCCAATTTGTGTACAGCACTGTAGAATATATTGGCAGTATATAAGGAGCAGTAAGTAAATCTATCAATTCATTGATAAATAAGAAAATGGAATTTCGGTATAGTTGCACTGAGCTGAATAGTCTAATACAAAGTTAAGCAACACTGGATAGGATTTGGTATGGTGCCAGCCCAATTAAACTTGATCCACAGAAGACGCATGAGCAGCAATCCAATTCAAATAATCTTTTACTGACATCCCTGCTACGTTTTATCTCATACTGAGCTTTTCTGAAGATCAAGAAGAGCTCAGTATGAGCTGGAACGTTGCATGTCTATCAATGAAAGGATCTTTGAATTGGAGTGCTGCTCATGCGTCTTCTTCAATATAAGCTTAATGATATCATGAAGGTATGGTTCATGGGAGGCTAAGAAAAGGTTCAGTCTAGAAAAGTATTGAGTTGACTAATAGCAAGAGGTCTATTAGGAAAGAAATAAGGACATTTCCACCCAAGAGACATTACCACATACTGTAATGTAGGTCAGTCAGTTGACTTTAGTTTTTTGTTCTGTACTTTAAGTTTTGTACGTTAATATCAAGAATCTAACTAATTAAGAATGTTGTATAGGCTTTACCACCTCATACGTTAAAGGCTTGTGTCTGATCTTACACATTTAGGTAAGGAATCTCCAGAATAACTTTATATATCTTAGCAACCACTTAATAATTTAATGATTAGATATAAATATTGGAGATGCCTTCACAAGCGATGATGCAGCATAATAGAATAATAATTACCTCTATTATATAGCGCATACATATTCAGCAGCACTTTACATCACGTGATATGTTCTGTCCCCATTGGGGCTCACAATTTTTAAATTCTCCTATTAGCATGTTTTTGTATTAGATTATCAGAATTAAGCCCAATGCCTATGGTCGGATTTTTACTGCGGATTCTGGAGCCGGCGTCCACTTCCATATTCCGCAGCAATAACCCTCCATAGTATGCAATGCAAAAAAGATTAGCTATGTACACAAGCAGAAACCAATAGTGGTTTCTGCTCACAGATGAAAAATCGCAGCATGCTCCCTTTTTCCAGCGATTCCCGCATAGATGGCTTCCATTGACATTGTGGATGGGCCACGGAAAAAAATCTGTACTGTGCATATCCAACAGCGAGCCGTGCGAACCATCCGTAGTACAAAAAAAGAAGACACTGACAGGTATGCAGGTTCGCCAGCCGCGGACATGGGTGGATTCTGTGTGAGACTCTCCATGCGGAATCCGTGCATGCCCATGTGTATTCGGCCTTAGTCTTCAAAATAAGAAATTGTGCTAATAAATTTCAATGTATGCATCCTAATGAATTAAATATGTGACAGATTCATGAAGCGTTCTGTAATAATCATGAATAGAGATGAGTGAGCGTACTCGCTAAGGCAAACTACTCGAGCGAGTAGTGCCTTATGCAAGTACCTGCCCGCTCGTCTCAAAAGATTTGGGTGCTGGCGGGGGGCGGAGAGCGGTGGGGGAGAGCGGGGAGGAACGGAGGAGAGATCTCTCTCTCACTCTCTCCCCTGCCGGCACCAGAATCTTTTGAGACGAGCGGGCAGGCACTCGCATAAGGCACTACTCGCTTGAGTAGTTTGCCTTAGCGAGTACGCTAGCTCATCTCTAATCATGAATACTTGCAGTATATTCTTCTGTGCAATCACCTAAAAAGTCTTTTTCAGGTTTTTTTTCTCACTGAAAAAGTTTTTTTTAAAGTAAAAGCTACAGTAAGCAATAAAATGTTCTAATGTCATTATTTAGGAGAAAATGACTGTAACTCATTAACTGCACTAATCTTTAGAGTTTTGTTTTGGTGCCCAAAGTACTACTTTACTTTTACTTAAATGTAGATGCTGTCAACTGTGGAAATGTACAATGTATACATTGATCTTGTGTAACCCTGACAGTAACACTGCTGCAACCTCAGTGGCAGGAATAGAACACCCTGGTTGTTTATTCAGGCTAATCCCAGACGCACCACAGGATCACTGCAATTTAAAGATGTGTCAACATCACATTCCAGTAGGTGTCAAATATTTACTCTTGGTCTCATCTCTGAAGGATCTGATTATTCGGAACTTCTTCCTTCCTACTTTCCTTATAGATTGCAAAGCTATACATTTACAGTACAATAAACATCCTTCTAGTGAATCTGGGGATCACAGCAACATTCATTCATGTAAACCATTGACCAGGTGCGTGTCAAGTAACATGCAGTCTCTTAGCAAAACATGGAGTGGGACTTTACTCCATTGGGCCTTATTCACATAAACGTTTTTACGCAGCTAATTTGTTGGTTTCGAATGTATTCGTTCAGATAGTTTTAGCTGCCTAAAAACGTTGTGCTGGGAAAGATATAACATCGGTGACTGAATATGGCAGCTGATTTTATATGCAGCCAGAAAATATGGGTCTTGCCCTATCTTTCAGCCGATATACGCTGGTGGCTCCCATAGACTCCTATGGGAGCTGCCCAAAAACGGAGTGGGAGGGAGTTTAGCAGAGGCCAACGCTGCTAAAACAAGCCAGGTGCCTCTATTTTGGCATTATTTGTAAAGCAGCAAAAAAAAGTCTCACCTCGTCTTATCCACTTCAGCTTGCAGCATATATTTCACATGTAGGAGTATACTCACATACTTCATTAACCACTCGATCCGGTGGTATTTATACGAAAAGCAGAATCAAACAGGTGGGAACTTGAAGTGCCGTGAATAAAAACTCCTTTTATTGTAATCTGTGCATCTAAAAATCACAGGTCCAGAGGACTAGTTTCAGCTCCTCATGAGCCTTGATCACCTCAATGAGGAGCTGAAACTAGTCCTCTGGACCTGTGATTTTTACATGCACAGATTACAATAAAAGGAGTTTTTATTCACGGCACTTCAAGTTCCCACCTGTTTGATTTTGGCATTAGAAGTAATTCAGAGGATTTAAGCCAACCAGAGGAGTCCGGGCTGCGGCATATATATGCCACCCCCGGCCGTGTGACTAGACGAGAAAACAGTAATTTTAGCCACAACTCAATCACAGCTCTTTCCCGTTCATGCAGTTTTCAGCCGCCAACATAAAAGCGCATCGCCCAAGTGAAACAGGCCTAAGAGAGTGAAACTTTTAGGATTACTGTATGTTTCCATTCCTCTGTATCTCTTCCTCATGTTCTTGGTATCCCAGTGTTGTGCATTCATTTCTTCATTCTCACCGTCATCCACCATTCCATAACCCATCAACTTCACCAAGAAATCTGAAGTAAATCCCATTTACACATAACAATTGTCGAATGAAAGTGCACGATAATCAATATTTCTAAACGCGAGCCATTCTGCACTTTTTGTTCACTCTTAGTTTGCCGCTCAGTTTCAACCAGCATAAAAATCATTGCCAGTTCGCTCACTTCTTATTACGGTTAAACACTCCCCGCTTAGTGTTTCATATAGTAATGTGAAGCACTAAACGAGAAGTGAACAATACTCAACAATGATTTGCCTGTCTAAACATTTTGCACGAACGTGAACAATTATTGCCTAACTAACAGTGACATCACTCGCTTGTGCCCTCGTTGAAAGAATCAACCCATGTAAAAGGGCCATTAAGTTAGTTCTTGAACTTCAAAGTAGCTGCTATTCCTAATACTCAGGTACCGTAGTTATGCTCATACGTGATGTACCAAAGATGTCAAATTGATTCACCAATCCATAAGATATTCTTGCACTCTTCAGTAGTCCACTGGAGGAGCTACCTGGCCCAGGGCAAAAAATTTTTTATTTTGCAATCTTTCCTACTGGTACTCTACTTGTCCAGTCTGCAGATAGAAGTCTTGTCTTCACAGTTGAAATAGAAACGTTTGTATCTTTTTCTGCATTAAGTAAGCTGTATTTGAAGATTTTGGGCTGTGAAGCGCCGATCACACAAACCTTTTGACTCTCAAAAACTTGTCATCTGATTTCTTAGTGGCCTTTGGTCTGCCAGTCATTTTTCTGTCAGAGTTTTCTCCAGTTTTCGAGGGGCTTTTGATGGTATAGGAAACTACTGACTGGCATTTTGGCTTTCTTGGCAATTTCTCTGTAGGGCAGAGCTACAATTCTAAGGGTTATAATTGTCTGTCTGTCTTCTTTGGTTAATTGCCTTTTTCTTGCCATTATGATAGCAATGTGTTCTGTACTGAAAAGCAAAACTGGTGAAATCCTGCCCTAGAGAGTGTTTTAATGCAGTCTGTCCCAATACTGGTTATATAGAATCAGAGGGTTTGAAAGTAATCTGCAAAAATGGAGACTCCTATAGGAATAGTTTGCATCCAATTTCAAACCATAATTTGCTTTGTGTGCTGCAGAGCTGCTGTTCTTGATGTGTTCCCTGAAAAAAGTCCTTAGGTTAAAATCATAAATTCAGACTATTGTTGTGTTTCAGATTAAAATTTCATAATATTTTTTACTGTTTTTAATTACTTTGAAACATTTCACGTTATTTGCTGGACTTGAATTGTATTAATGTAAAAATTGAGGTGTTCTAAAACTTTTGACCTGTAGTCTAATGGCAACATTAATTCAAGTCAAATCATTATATAATTTTTTTTATCATAACAATGTTGAAATGTTCTCTTTAATACATGCAAGCAATTGACTAATAAAAATGTTCTTACAGTATTTAGAACTCCGATTTAACAGAGTCGTGCGGATACTTGGAACAGTCATTTTCATCATAGAGATGGTTAGTTATAAATTAAATTTTTCTATGTATAGTACGTAAGCAAGAACAACGCTTATTCTGTTTCTTAATATGAAACCAAATCTATTTTATTATAAGAGTAGGTATGGCACGTATAAATTTATTACATGTGCTATCACAGATGCAATACAGATGCTCTAATTTGACAATCTGTCATCATGTTCTTCCAACTCTATGGTTGTATGAAGGGAAGCTGAGAAATTGTAATTCATTTAATTAACTCTGTATAAGTAAAAAAAAGAGTACCATCCATTATAATACACCATTTAGACGTAGCAATTATCACTCAAAAGGTGTTCAAAAGGCATCATTTGAGCGATAATCGTTGTGTGCACTTACAGGGCAAGATGATCGCTCAAAATTTGCTCAAACCGCAGTTTGAGTGACAGTTTCAAGCGTACACTTCTGCATTCAGCTGTTGTCTTCTTGGAGTGCTCAGCTGGTATCCATCTGAGCGCTCCGAGTGGGGTATGCAGAAGACAGGCAACCCCGCAGTGATTTTCGGGTAAGTGCTTTAAATATAAGCCCTTCCCTGAAAATCATCCATAGCATGTGTAAAAAATATATACTCACCTCTCTGCCGCTCCCGGGACTCAGCTGCATGTAGCCAGGTCTTCTCACTGCACTGCTTTGAAGTTCTTTCATAAGGCAGGGATTTTAAATCTGCTGAAAGAGCTGTATCTGATTGGCTAAGCGCTCAGCCAATTACAGGCAGGGCTCAGCCATTCAATGAATGACAGCTGAGTGCTGCCTGTGATTGGTCACAGTGCTCAGCCAATCCCAGGCAGCGCTTGGCCATTCATTGAATTCAATAAATGGCCGAGTGCTGCCTGTGATTGGCTGAGTGCTCAGCCAATCAGATACAGCCCTTTCAGTAGGCAGGGATACCAAATCCTCACCTGATGAAAGAAATTCAAAGCAGTGCAGGGAGAAGACCCGGCTACAAGCATCTGAGCCCCTGCAGTGGTGAAGAGGTCAGTATATATATATTTTTATTTTTTTCACCAGCTACGGATGATTTTAAGGGAAGGGCTAATATTTAAAGCCCTTCCCCGAAAAATCACTGCGGCGGTGCCGGCAATACTCCTGCTGTGTTCACGAAACGCACAGCTGGTATACAGCTGTGCGCTCAGTGAGGAGTATGCAGAACATAGCTGGACCGCTGTCTTCTTCATACTCTGGCTGTGTTCTCTGAGCGGGATACCAGCTGAAACAATAGTATCAGTGGTATCCCAGCTGAGAACTCAGTGCACGGCACTGATAATGCTCATCGTTCTCTTTCAGCTTGCTAAAAGAGAACGATGAACGACTCGTTAATGAAAACTGCACGATGTTTGTGCAGTTAGACTGAACGTTTCTTGCTCAAAAGGCGGCTTTGAGTGATTTTTGAGCGAGAATCGTTGAGTTTAAATGGGCCTTAAAGGGGTTGTCCCGCGCCGAAACGGGTTTTTTTTTTTTTTCACCCCCCCCCCCCGTTCGGCGCGAGACAACCCCGATGCAGGGACCTAAAGAAAAAACCGGACAGCGCTTACCTGAATCCCCGCGCTCCGGTGACTTCTTACTTACCGGCTGAAGATGGCCGCCGGCATCTTCTCCCTCGGTGGACCGCAGGGCTTCTGTGTGGTCCATTGCCGATTCCAGCCTCCTGATTGGCTGGAATCGGCACGTGACGGGGCGGAGCTACACGGAGCTACACGGAGCCCCATTGAAGAAAGCAGAAGACCCGGACTGCGCAAGCGCGGCTAATTTGGCCATCAGACGGCGAAAATTAGTCGGCTCCATGGGAACGAGGACGCTAGCAACGGAGCAGGTAAGTAAAAAACTTTTTATAACTTCTGTATGGCTCATAATTAATGCACAATGTACATTACAAAGTGCATTAATATGGCCATACAGAAGTGTATAGACCCACTTGCTGCCGCGGGACAACCCCTTTAAAGATATATCATAAAATTAATTCACAGATTGCTTACCCTAAATACTTCTAACGTTCTGGAAAAGACATAAAAAAGTCTATAAACATTGTTGTTGGGTTTGATGTCAGCTTACCACTAGTTGATTCCAGTATTATAGAATACATTACATCTTTGTCAGTAGTATGCTGTAGCACCTATAGTGAGATATAGTGTAGAAAAGTCAGAGTGCTTTTACACGTAGCAAGAAATCATTTGTCAATGTGAACGAGCAAACAATGACACATAGCGATCATTCCCTCAGGTGGTCAGTATGAACACAGTTTGTGCAGCGTATTGTGCATTTGCACCTCCCATAGACTACTAAGAGGATCTTTGCTGCGCTAATATGCAGAAAGATAGAGCAGGTCCCATTTTTTTTTTTTGCGCGCACGAGAAATGTGTGCACAAAAAATGAAAACCAGTGAAATCAATAGGTTCCATTCTCTGTATTCTGCAAATTCAATCGTTGCTTGCGCAAAAACGTGCGCAAATACGTCCATCTGAAGAAGCCCTAAGCTATCCTCTTCTTGGGCTATTAGGATTATACGACGTGGCCCTTTTTTAAAAATTTTTTCCTCTTTCCTCCCCACTTTAAAAAAATCATAACTCTTAATTTTCTGTTGACATAGCTGTCTCGGGGGCTTGTTTTTTGAGAGACACACTTCAGTGCAAACATACAAAAACTTGTCCCTGTTATCTATAAATACTGTATATTTTAACATTTCTGCATTGTGCATAAAAAGACAGAAAGGTGATAGGTCCTTTCACCCCTAATCCTAAATTGAATCTCCACCCATATCCCTTTATGTCCAAATTCCTTAGTAATTAATTAATTTAATATATCTTCAGGCATCTTCAGGCGCTGCGGAATATGTTGGCGCTATACAAATAAAGATTATTATTATTATTATCATTCGCACAGGCAGTAAACGCTGCAGAATTGCTTTGGAGATTTTGCAGCATTTACAGTACAAGCAATGCAGAAGAGATTTCAGAAATCTCCTTCAAATGGTGCGAAAATTTTCCGCGATGAATCAGCAGCCTGTCTATTTCTGCTGCCGAATGTTGCTGCGGGATTCAACCCTTGAAATACAAAGGTTGAATTACACAGTTTCCCGCAAGTAAAAACAAGGCCAATTCCGCACCATTTACGTGTGGATTGGCCACCGCGGATTTCCTGTAGAGTTGCTGTGGGTTTTCCTTTGCAGTATGTCCTCAACAATTCTGCTCCGTGGGAAAGTACCCTCATAGAGGTAAAGGGTTTGGGGTTTTTTGGTTCTAAAGTCCCCTGTATAGACATAGAGTTGAATAATAAAATTCCAATCTCCTTCAGTCATCACTAGTGAAACCATAAGAGATTACTGCCTAATCCAACTCAATCATAAAACTTTATGCAGTAAGCTTCTAAAGGAGACAACATTCCATCAGTTATATCGCAAGAAAATAAATCAAATGGCATAAACAATTGTGCTTTTTGTTTCAGATATTATATACAGGCATTGTAATATACGCACCGGCCCTGGCACTGAATCAAGGTTAGTATAATTATATCATAATCATATCAATTAAATCATATTGATAATTCTAGCAAGAATGCCACTAGTGCTGTCAGTATCAGTAGGGTCTTATGATATTACAGCAAATGACAGATGGCAAAAAAATAGAGGAATGAGACTATGATGTTAGAGACCCAATATACAGAGAGTAATACCAAGTTTTGAGATTCAAGAGGGCTAATATTTTAATAACAGCATGTAGGAGAATGTTTACCCAGCTCACTCTGCATCCTTAAACCAACTGGATCTGCCCAGGCTTACCTAGTGCTGACACCAGCATCGAGGGAAGGGGTGTAGCTGAAGGTTCACAGGCCTTGGTGCAAAAGTTCAGCTTGGGCCACCTCGCACATCTTCTCTTTATGGCTTTATGTGTCCCTCACACAGTCATAATGCTCCCTTTGTGCCTCATAGTAATAGTGATAATACTCTGTTTGTGTCGCCATACAGTGATAATTCTCCTTTATGCCCCCTAATAATCCATCTTTGTGCCCCCACAAGGTGAAAGTGCCTATTTTAGACACTTTAAGAGTAATACTACCTCTTATATACACCCACAAATTAATAGTCCTCCCTTACCCCCAAAGTAATAATTTTTCCTCCAGTCTGCAGGAGGAAATTTTTTCCATACACATCAGATCAAGTAATCTAATGATGACCTTCTGGTTATTTCACGTGTTTCTGCCTTTGGAAGGGGTCACAATTTGTCAGAGGATCAAGTAGTAGAGAAGATAATGAGAATGAGAGGGAATTTCTGTAGGGTGTAGTAAGGACATACAGAACTAGTAAGATAGTAACATAATATGTTAGGCTGAATGAAGACAATGTCCATCCAGTTCAGCCTCCCCCCCCCCCCCCCCATCCCCTTGTTGATCTAGAGGAAGACAAAAAAAACCCAATGAGGCAGAAACCAATTAGCCCATTTGGAGGAAAAAATTCCCTCTTGACTCCAAGTTGCTGTCAGTGCAAAAGGTGGTACATTAAAAGTTTCCCCCACTGTTCCCTCGGTCTTCCCCTTTATGTATTTCCCCGATGTACATCTCCAGCAGTGCCCTATCTGTTTAGTCAGCTCTCCTGTCGCCTTCTGTTACTCTTATCCTGTCAGCACTATTCACTGAAAAAGCCAAAAATGCAATACCTGATAGTCTGCACTGCAGACACGGTTGCCATAGGCACGATCGCCATAAGGCAGGCACAATCGCCACCGGCACAATTGCCGTAGGGCAGGCACAACCGCCATAAGCCCTAAAGGTATGCAATCAGCGAGACAATGATGTGGAGGAGCAACTTGTTCATTGCAGGCTAATATGCAGTCACCCATTCAACCCAGCTCAGGTTGGGGAGGAGCGACTGCATATAATGATAGCCTGCACATGTGAACGATACCAAAGATGCCAGCCACAGATGGATGGTGACCCACCATGCAGGATATCAACCCTCACTGATATAACAGTGGGTTGCCCTGTATCTCTAAAGTGGGCCACACTGGCTGACATCTTGGGCTCCCCCAACAACCAGCAAACTGCATACAAAAATACTAATGCATACTAATAAAATGCGGGTGTTGGTACTGCATTTTGGCCAAAACGCATAGGCTGACGGGCCGCGTCGAGGCCACACCGTGTCCGTCAGTACCTACGCTAACTCACTATAAATTACATAAAGTGCCGGTGGCGATTGTGCCTGCCTTATGGCGATCGTGCCTATGGCAACCGTGTCTGCATTGCAGACTCAGGTATTGAATGTTTGGCTTTTTCATTGAATAATGTATTTGTTGTTTTTCTCACCTCTGTGATTTTATCCTGTCAGCACTGTTCAGGGGAGCAGTGACTGCAGCAGGGGGGCATCTCTTTCGCTGACAGGGGCAGCACACCACTGTTGCTATGGGGATGGTGCTCTATGAGCGTAGGGTACCATGACAGCCTATGCCATAGCAAAACAGATGGAGGAAAGCTTCCTCTGATGTGCATGGGAGGGGGGAAGTTGCAGACCTGCACTCAGGGGAGCGCTGAGTAACAACCAAAGGACATGTGGGGAGGCGGAGTCCATAGATAAAAAGAACAAGCTCCTCTTCTCTGGCACTTAAAGGGGTTGTCTCGCGAAAGCAAGTGGGGTTCAGCACTTCTGTATGGCCATATTAATGCACTTTGTAATATACATCGTGCATTAAATATGAGCCATACAGAAGTTATTCACTTACCTTCCCTGCGCTGGCGTCCTCGTCTCCATGGCTCCGTCTAACTTCAGCGTCTAATCGCCCGATTAGACGCGCTTGCGCAGAAGGGTCTTCTGCCTTCGGCTCAGTTCGGCAGCAGCGGCGTTCTGGCTCCGCCCCTTCTATGCGTCATCACGTAGCTCCGCCCCATGACGTGTGCCGATTCCAGCCTCCTGATTGGCTGGAATCGGCACACATGACGGGGCGGAGCTACGCGATGACGCGTAGAAGGGGGCGGAGCCAGAACGCCGCTGCTGCCGAACCGAGCCGAAGGCAGAAGACCCTTCTGCGCAAGCGCGTCTAATCAGGCGATTAGACGCTGAAGTTAGACGGAGCCATGGAGACGAGGACGCCAGCGCAGGGAAGGTAAGTGAATAACTTCTGTATGGCTCATATTTAATGCACGATGTGTATTACAAAGTGCATTAATATGGCCATACAGAAGTGTATAACCCCACTTGCTTTCGCGAGACAACCCCTTTAAGAGCATGTGCTCTGAAAAAAGGATATAGTGAGGAGGAGTCAAAGCCAGGATACACATGTTGTACAGCGTCAGGCAGAAGGTGGCCCAATCAGTGGGGTTATGGTGGACTCCTTAGTTTAGTGGCCTGATCAAAACTGTGAGTCCTATGCCACTGCTTGAGGGCTATACAATCAGGTAAACAGCTGTGCTCTCTAATTAATATAACAGCACACACGAGCGAGTAACCTGCATTTTGTTTTGTCTTTTCAGTTTCAGGATTTAATCTTTGGGGAGCAATGATTGCCACTGGATTAGTGTGTACTTTTTACTGTTCACTGGTATGACATTATTATTTATTGTAATTATCACCATTATGTATTGAGCTTCGGAGTGATAAATGCAGTATTATTAGATTATATAGTCTAGTATGTAATTTCCACAAAATGCTGTCATACATAATACTTTGTAAGACGATTGGCCTTTATAGGTCTTAGGTTAGAGTGTGTGACCCAGATCTCCCTCCAGGATGGCATAAACAATGACATGGGTAAACCACTATAGAAATTTGTTCTTCTAAGAAGCAACAGGCATGGTGGTTATAGTATCTCAATACTTGAACAAGTGGTTACCGACAGCAATAGCATTAAGTCTCTAGTACACAGTCCCTTACTTGCACTCTGGTGCAGTTTTACCTTTGTGCACAGTCTCTGTCACTATCTCTACCTGCAACCCACTAGGCATGACTCTCATTCATGCAGCATAAATGATGGACGATGAGCTGATCGCTTATCGTTCAGTGTAAATAGCGGCCATTCAGTACTGAACAGCTGCTATGTTAAGTCAATGGAAAGGGGCGGGGGAGCGCGGGGAGAGAAATCTCCTGCAGCCTCCCCGCCCCCCTGCTGGGCGCTCTGTGAGTGGGCCAGCACTACTAGCTCCCATGCAGCTGCATGGGAGCGAGTGTATGCAGGGACGATTGTCGGGCATCATTTGCCCGACATTTGTCCCATCTAAATGGACTATAAGAAATTGTGTAGTTTATATCTCTCTGCTGAGTGTACAAACCCAAAGCTGTGGAAGCGGTAATGCTGTAAAAACCCTAAAAACTTAGACTTGTGTTACTTATGTGGTGAGGCTGGAGGGAGTAGCCCTCCAGTCGCAGTTAAAACTTTGTTTTGTAAAGTTAGGGTTATTCACACATTTTTTTCATCAGTACTTTGTAAGCCAAAACCAGCAGTGGGTCCAAAATACGGAAGAGATGCAAATCTTTCCATTGTACTTTCTCTCTGTACGTTCCACTTCTGGTATTGGCTCACAAAATCCTGATGAAAAATACTGATGTGTGAAGGAGCCCTTGGAGCGAGATAGGCGGATGTTTATTTTGTACAAATACAAAGAAAATAAATGTCATCTTGAGTTTGGAAAGTTCATGTCCAGACTGTTTGCATTGAAGGTGTATCCTCACACTTTATAAAATATACCAGATAGTAAAGTTGGGTTTCATAGCAATAAAGAAGATTCCACTATTCATACTTTAGTAGCATTTGCTTTGGAACATTATCTTAATATTTATTTCAACTGCCATTACATGCACACAATAAAAAAGTTAAAACATCAGGTTTCTAGAAAAAAAATGCAGAACATTCTCTTCACAACTTCACTCTGAATGTGACTCACAGCACACTTCAGGATTTTTAAGCCAGTACAAAGATGACTATTAAGTCCATGGGATGCACGCCACAATTTCGGGGTCAGAGCCTCCAGAGCCCCCAATGTACCTGTGTTCCACTTTCTCACCAAAGGAATGGCAGCATCCAGGGCGTGGTATAATATAATAATTTATTCCTCCAAAGTCCTGCTACGTTTCGACCCTCTCGGGGTCTTTGTCAAGCACAAAGACCCCGAGAATAAATTATTATATTATACCACGCCCTGGATGCTGCCATTCCTTTGGTGAGAAAGTGGAACATTCTCTTCAGACAGCCCTTACAGCATTTTTCATGCTCAAAGGATTTACTAGGCCGCCTTCACACATGCAGTAAATACTGCAGAATTACTGCTAGCAGAATTGCGGTGGACGTTCCGCAGCGTTTACAGTACAAGCTATGTGGAAGAGATTACTCCTTCACATGGTGCGGAAATTTTCCACAATTAGGGCGCCCACCCACTGGCGATTTTTTTCCCTGCGAAATTCGCAGCATTTTTTTCTCTGCAGGGGTCTATGGGACTTGTAATGTTAAAATTGTGATCGCGCAAAATCGCGATTTCGCGGTAAATTGCGATTTTGCGCGATCGCGATTTTAACATTACAAGTCCCATAGACCCCTGCAAAGAAAAAAATGCTGCGAATTTCGCAGGGAAAAAAATCGCCAGTGGGTGGGCGCCCTTAATCCGCAGAGTTTTTGAAAAGTGTTGCGGATTCTAAATCTGTGGCATGTCTATTTATACTGCGGACTTCAACCTTTGAAATACAAGGTTTGCATTTTGCAAATCCTCACTATTTAGGTCTGGATTTGACTACTATGGAATTCTGTGGGTATTCCATCGCCATGTGAGAATTCGGCCTTAAGCATTTGAATATAAGGCAGAGGAACCGTTTGCACCCCCTCTAATTCAGAGCGGGGAGCTGCTGGAGTAATGTAATAGTAAAAACCTAACCTTATAATGTTATTCTGTCTAGGGGGGTCTAAAGGCTGTAATATGGACGGATGCATTCCAGATCATAATTATGTTGGCGGGCTTTATAGCTGTCATCATAAGAGGCGTGGTAGTGCAAGGTGGAATCCAGACAATCCTCAATGATTCCTACTATGGTGGAAGGCTGAACTTTTGGGAGTAAGTACTTCTTTTTATACATACAGCTTGTTAGATGTTTTTTAGGTAATATTTTCAGGTCAGGTTCACGCAGGGCAGTATGTTATCACATTTTTATATTCATTATTGTCTTTGCTGACATATTAGATATCACTGAATTTGCTGTCCTATTTGCTCTGGAGAGCTGTTTGTTGTAAAGCTGTTGAAAACTAATAAAAACAGATTTAAAAAACAAAAACTACCACAAAAAGCCTATGGGTGAAACAACCATTATGGAGGTATTCTTCCCTAGAAACAAGGCTTCACATATGTCAGAATACGCAAGCGGATCCAGTGCATGGGTAATAAAACAAGCCCCCCCCTCGCCTCTCCAATGTTGCCCCACTTTTCCTCCATCCCCAAACTTTTGTTGTGGCAAAAAAAAAAAACACTCCTACTCACCAAACCCAGGCACAGTAAGCTGCAGAATTTCTTGCAGTCTCTGTCTGGGACCTCTGCAGCCAATCACTAGCCTTAACAGGTACTGAGACTGGTGATTGGTAGTAGCGGTCATGTGCTTGAACAGGCTTGTGATTGCTGGACCCACAAGTAAGTGGAGAATTCAGTGGTGAAGACACACAATTGGTGAGTATATATACTTTTTTTAATCTCCTTAATATTTTTCAACTGTATCTGAATCCTGAGGATGTGGTTACAGTTGAAATTGGTGCTGCTGTCAGTGGACCTGTTTCTACCAGGGGGCCCCCTTGCAGATGCACCATTCACCCTATGGTAAAGTGGCCCTGATACCGGGGTACTGGTGCATCTTGTCTCCACCGGAAGTATGGGTGGAGACATGGGTTGGCCGGGCATAGTTGCAGGGAACACCTACGTAATGCCCCCCAGTCGGGCTGTGTAGGTTTAGGGTTAGCCTTAGTGTTAGGTTTAGGATTACTTTTAGGCTGGGTTCCCACACGGCGTATTCTCGGCGTAATCTCGCGGTTTGGCCGCAGTGAACAACGGCAAGATTTCTGCCAGTAAAGCGCTGCTTCAAAACTCGCGGCACTTAGCCGCGGGTTTTGGAGCTACTTGGCCGATCGCTTTTCCGTTGCGGCTGGCGCTCCCATAGAGGAGTGCATGGTCGCAACGGAAAAAAAAAGAATAGACATGTTGCGGACGGGGAATCCGCGCTGCAATGCCGGCTTTGCGGAGTGTCATTTGCCATGTGGACGCCAGCTTACACCTGCCAGGGGGCACGGAGAATGACAGCGGGGACCAGACAGCAGCAGAGCAGAGAGGGGAGAAGGCAGACCACAGGGGACCATGACAACTTACATGAGGAAAGCCTGAAAATGCTAGACATATTGCAGAGCTGATGGGAGGCCGCCGGGGCGAGTCAGTACGGGAGATGGACAGCACCGGAGCAGGGAAGCAGATACCTCCAAACGGCAGGGACTGTGACAGGAGCGGAGAGGTGAAATGGGTGCAGTGACAGGAGCGAGGAGATGAGATGGGGGGGGGGGATGTGTGTGTGAAAGGCCTGGGACTGCAGGGACAGTGACAGGAGCGGGGAGGTGAGATGGGCGCTGGGGTGTAAAAGCCGTGGGAGTCGGCGGCCAATAGTCAGCTGTGGGTGTGCCATATTACTCCAGCAGGACAAACCCTTGTCTTCACCCACAGTTCCAGTGGAGACAAGATGCACCAGTACCTGGTACCAGAATATTCCACTGCATGCAAAAATGGTATATTAGACACGCAGGCTTCCCCAGAAGAATATTCCACTGCATGTTGCATAATATGCAGGTCCGTGCAAAGGTGCCCTAATGCATCCCCCTGCTCCTATGGCTATAATTTAATTATTTATATCAGCGTCACTAATGTCTCAGGGAATGATGATAGAATTCTTTTGAAGCAAAATGTAACTCCCTTCTGTGCCTACTGAAGAAGAGAAGGGATAAGATGTTTCACCTTTCTAAACAGTACATAATTCTTTGTGTTCTTTTCTATTTTGTGCAGCTTTGATCCACATCCACTCCGGAGGCATACATTTTGGACAATTGTAATTGGCGGAACATTTTTGTGGACTGGCATCTATGGGGTTAATCAGTCTCAAGTGCAAAGATACATTGCTTGTAAGAGCAAATTTCAAGCCAAAATGTGAGTTATTTGTGGTCACTGTGTGCAACTGCGCTTATTCCTTTCTCATAATAACAAGAACAAGTTGGTTGATTGTACTAATAGACAAACCTTAAGAGACACAACGCCTTTGTTATGTTAGGGATTACTTCCTGAATAAGGTGGAGATTATGGAGAGATCTTATTTCATGATAACATAGTAACATACACAAGGCTGTTTTCTTCCAGACATCCAAGATAATTTTAGGTGTTTCACACATGTTGTTGATATCCTTATCCTTGACAGTGGAGATGGGGATATATATTGCAAGTACATATAATATTGTGCTTACTGTGTTAGGGGAATAGTATGGTGTTTTTGATGTACTATCTCCCTTGCTATTCCAGCTGCCCTGATATTTTTCTTCCTTGACTCTTCTAGGTCTCTATACATTAACCTTGTAGGATTATGGGCTATTCTTGCTTGTGCTGTGCTTTCAGGCCTTATTCTCTACTCAGTATACAAGGATTGTGACCCATGGACATCTAAGCGTATTTCTGCCCCTGATCAGGTATTTATTAATCTCTATTTATGTGTGGGTCTCAGGTTGGAACAATCTAATTCACACTGGTGGCCTCCAAGGGTTTAGGATCAAGCATACAGCTGTTATAGGATAAAGAGGTGCCTGGGGCTCCTAGGATTCCATATATATGGTCGTATTAGCTTCTAGCAGCACTGCTTCTAGGGTTTGATACGTCCATACATGTGGTAGATGGGGTACACAGTAAAGCCCATTTACATACAACAATTATCACTCAAAATTCGTTTAAACAATGGCTTTTGAGTGATAGTCATTGCATGTAAACGCTTCCATCTTTCACTCTTCGGCTGAATGATGATTTTTAGGTGAGCTTAAAATCCATAGTTCAGCTGAAGAGATAGTGGAGACCACACACTGCGTGGAGCAGCTGATTACATTGTATGCCTCCCACAGCCCACAGCAGCCCCTGAAAAGACAATGCAGCTGAGTGCAAAGTCCAGACCACATGCTGGGATTTGCAAACAGCTCTTGGAGGCTCATTTACATGCAAATGAAGGTAATACACTTCTAATGGGCATTATTGTCCATTAGCAATTTATGCAAAATGATCTCTAAAACTGTCTTGGCATGTAGAGGGGCTTTTACACATGTAGGCAGTGTAGCTATATACTAGGGAGCTGTATAGCCTCTGTGCATTATTACTTAAAGGGGTTGTCACATGAATCCCTATACCTGGAATGCAGCCTGGAGGATTCAGAAGACTGTGACAGCAGAGAACGCACATGTGAACCTCTGCCCCTTTTAGTTCAGTGGTATTGACGCAGATAGCCAAGTCAGCTATCTTCAGCAGTCCCACTGAAGTGAATGGAATGGAGGTGTGCTTTTGCATTCTCCACTTTCCAATACTTTGGGGGACTTTGAGATCTAATAGGCTGCATTCTACATTGTAAGACAACCCCTTTCATCTGACTGGGAATCTCATTCAAACCAAGAGCTGTGTAGAATGTGGCTTTTAACATTAAAGACCACTCCGGTGAAAAGCCATTTTCCATCCCTGACGCCCTCAACTGATTACCTGTCACACCCCTTTGTGTATTGCAGCTACTTCCATGCAGTGTAGCTCTCTGTCTGAAGCTTATCAGGCACCATTCTGATCATGAAACCTTTGCTTTCACTTTCACATCAATCCAATGATGCATCAGCATAGCATTAGCTAGAGGCTGTACCATTTCTGTCTGCTGGGTGGACAGTTTAATTATTACCTTCTATATTCACCTAAATAAGCTACAGACTATATGTATAAAGTCAGGAGGATGAGCTGTGATCTTCTCTATCATAACTGTGAGACGGGAGCTGTGTGATCATTATCAGCAACCATGGTAGGAGACTTTGTGTCCTCCTCTAGGCAGTAACTGTGATAGGGTCTATGTAGTAGCATCACACAGCCTGAGAGACTGACTAGAAACTGAGCTGGGTAGAATTGAGATTATATGATCCTCTGAGTTGAAAGAGGCTAGTTTCCAATAAAAAAGAATAACTAACCAAGGTAACACTAGCTCATTTATATTTACTGGGGGATAACTACCTAATGAATGAATGAAATATCGCCTGAGTGACTCTTGCAATTAATGAAAAAGTCCAGAATTTTACCTCATCGTTCATTATCTAACTGTCATATGGCACGGGATTGCCTAAAGTGGACTATCCCTATAAATAAGTAAATATAATTGTGCAGTGTGAGAGTTAAACCGTTGTATGTTTAAGACATTTACTGTACTTCTTTTTTATGTTTAATCTGTTTATTAAATTTTAAATATAATATACAAAACGTAAACAGAGGTACAGTTCTATATTTATAAGGCATGACCTTGAATTCCATAGCAAGAATTATACCAAATAGTTCTTTGTAACTTTTTTCCAGCTCTTCTCATAGTCCTTCCAATACCATAACAGCATGTATAGAGTTCTCACCCATTTCTTTGATAGTAGCAGGCTGTAGAGTTACCTTTTATGCTATGAGTCTCTTTGTGGAAGCAAATTGCTCATCATGAGGTTATTTATCATGCATAATCATTTTAGTGGATTATCACTTTACAGCGGAGAGAACCCAGTATCGTAGCAACTTCAGAGCGTACCAACTTAGTGTACTTCTTTTTAATGACATTGTTGAAATGTGCAGCACCTGAAAATATAGGTGTGTAATATAGTAGTCTTCTCTTAGTGTAACACTCATGTTTGCCCTGCCGTTTACAGGCAGTGCCGCTGTTTCCCTCCCCAACCCACTAATGAAAGCATGAACTGATCTATAACCCTTCCCTTGTCTTTTCCAATATACTGGGATCCCGGGGTTTACTTCCCTACTATAGGCAGTTAAATATATAGAAGACCAATGTTTGTCTGTGAAGAACCCTAACTCAGGTAGAACATTGAAGAGTCTAAATACAAACAATGAACTGTCATTTATTAATTTTAATCACCTTTGATATGTGACTGCTTATTGTTGCTTTGTTAAAGATTACTCAACACTACGCTTCAATTTTAACTTGGCACCCATACAGCATTACCTGTCCAATTGAACATTTTATGGTCAGGTTTAGAGGGGAGGATACTTATGTGACTCATAGCTCTTCTTCATAATTTGCAATATTCTTCCTATAGGGAAGCTGCTGGTTAACTTTATGTTCCAGTTCGAGTGAATAGTATGAAGCTCAGCAGGCTTATATTAAAACATTACTCTATTGGTTTTATTATTGCAGCTCATGCCATATTTAGTTCTTGACATTCTTCAAAACTATCCTGGAGTGCCTGGACTTTTTGTGGCCTGTGCATATAGTGGCACTTTAAGGTAAGCAAATCACCCTTTCAGGCATTATACTCCTTCTATTATAGTATCTTTTCATACATTCATTGGATGCTTGTCTTCTGCATCCTCCACTCTGAGCGCTCGACTGTATAACAGCCGGGTGTTTGGAGCGGAGGAACAGCTGTATGCAGACGACAAGAGGGGACAACCCGCTTGTCTTCTGCATCCTCCGCTGGCAGCACAAGGTGATCTCTCATCTTGAGCGATCATCTTGCACTGTAAATGACACAACGATTAACGCTCAAAAGTCGCTTGAGCGACATCTTTTAAGCGATTATCGTTGTGTCTAAATGGGCCATTATTTGGCAGTAGAAGCATCGGCATTATATTACATGGAAAGAATTACGTATAAAGGAGTCCATAGCCTTTAACACAATAATACAGACAGATAAAATGTGCTTTTGGACTGTTCTCCTGTAATCATTTTCCATTTTTTGTATTTAAAGGGTTATTCCCACCTCTGCCAATTATATCTGAGATGGGAATATCCCGATGTACGTGGCGGCCGAGTAGCCAGGAGTATAAAAACAGTTGAAAAGGCTGTTCTATGCTGTTTCCATAGCTTGGGAGGTGCCAAAACAGCATAGTTTACTGTGCTATGCTGTTCCTGTAACTCCTTTAGAAGCAAATAGGAGTTATGGAAATAAGAACAGTCAGCTTGGCTCTTTCTGTATTCCCGACCACCACTGGACTGCCCCTAGATATGCCATAAAAGCCTGACATGCGAATACACTTTTAAGCTGATTTATTGTATAATGACAGAATATGCAACTCTGTAATAAACTTTGTGTTTTAATGTCTTTCCATCTCTAAAATCTTTGCTTGCTGTTGGTTAATTGAAACCATTGTTTACATGTAAAGGCTAAACACCTATCCAATAGACAGAGGCTTATAGCTCCCAACAAAGAGAGCTCTGTTTCACTTTTTTTTTGCAACTGTAAGTTTGCCATTTTGAATTACCATGATTTCTGCATGTGGTTTGATTATTTAAGTCACAATTATAGACAATATAGCACAAGAGTATATTAAGGGGTGCAGGAATCCCGGGATAGTAGGCAAAATGTATTCTGGTGACGTGTTTCGTTACCAGAATGGCATCTTCCTCAGACCAGTTGTCCCAGCGATTATTGCTCTAGTGCTTTCACACAGTAGTGATGATCACTCAGTGAATGGAGGCAGAGCGGGCCGGAGATAGCTTTTAGCCACTTGCCTCTATTTACATTAAACAGGCTGTTGTTCATAGATGAATGACTGCCTGTTTACACAGGCCAATCGTTGTTTGATTTTTATGCCTGCACAAACTGAACAACTAGTGATAAGTGAACAAATTCATCAATAAGCGATGAAACACGTTCATCGTTCAGTCGTTGGCAGCAATTGCACTGAAAGATTATCATTCTGATTTGCATAATCCATCAAGAATCTGAATGATATTAGTTCCATGTAAAAAGGCCCTAAGGAGATGAGATTGGAAATGAGGACATTATAGGTGCTTGGCACATTAAATAAAGGCACACAAAGCCTTGCTACTGGCAAATCTGTTCTCAAGAAAGATTGCTTAGTGTGGACAATGCCTCACTACGAACAACGTTCAGAAGATCTCAGAAAACATATTATAGAGATGCATAGAAATGGAAACGGCTACAAAAGTATTGCTAAAGATCTACGTACATCAATCCCACTGTCACGAGACAATTATTGGGCGATTAAGCACCAGAAAGTTGTCCCAATGATTATTGCTCCTGTGCTTTCACATATGAGTGATAATCACTCGGTGAATGGAGGTGGAGCCGGCTGGAGGCCACCTGTCTCCATACACAGATGGGAACTACGAATCTGCCCACAAAAGGAATACGTTATCTATTGCTAGGGATGTGGACGTGGATCCACTGCATCAAACTACTGGATATGCGATGACCGGATCCAGCAAGGCCGATAGCTGATCCTCTATCATGTAACCCAGTCCAGGGCTGAGAACTAGAGACGGTACCTAGCCCAGAGCTAGTATGAAGAAGGAAGACCATGCCTATAAGCAGGGCTGACGTCCTGATGAGGACGACCCTGCGGTCTACCTCTAGGCATTAGTGGACATTAACATGAAGGGCAGGAAAGTTTAAAAGACGTTTTCTGTAGGTATGCTTCGAAATAGAAAAATAAACTTATTTTTAGAAAGGGCAATTGTTCAGTATTCTGCCCCTGAAGTCAGTTTAGTAGGGTTAAAACTACTGACAGGTTCCCTTTAAGGGTATGTTCACCCATAGTGTAATTATTATGGAATTTAGGTTACATAATTTGGTTAGAAAAGCACAGTGCAAACCTTCAATGTAGAATTCTCTTTCACGTTGTTTTAATTACAATACTCTTACATATAATTTCCCAGTACTAAATATATCCATTAGTTTTCATGTGCTCTATGATATTTTACTTTCTTTAGCACGGTCTCATCAAGTATCAATGCACTGGCTGCAGTAACTGTGGAAGACCTGATAAAACCATGCACCAATCTCTCCGAGAGAAAGCTGTCGTGGCTGTCAAAAGGAATGAGTGAGTCTCTACACTGAAGTCTTTTTGTATAGCAAACTTGCTGCAAATTTATATTTAGTATCTGAAGACAGTATATGAACGATCAGTGTGTAACCTGCATGAGAAGTACAGCCGGCACTGGTTATGTGTCAGGTTGTGCCCCTGGGACCCGTGTTTCTGTGGGTTTCCAGAAGTACGCTGCTGCAGATGTGGTTGATTTGGCTGGCTGATGGCATGGAGTTCTCCAACCAGCCTATCACCATCGTTCTGCTGTATATAAATACCAGCCCGTCTGACTAAAGGGTACTGGTCATTTTTCCATTTGTTGTTTATCTCGTTCCCCTCAGAACTCCGGTGCCATGCCTGTTCTGTTTGTTCAGTGGAGGTGACCAGACATAAGGTGTGAACTGTTCTGTTCAGTTTGTATGTTGTTATTTCCCTGTCTGGTTGTGCATGTGAATGGTGTCTTGTTTAGTGTGTATGTTGTATTCCATCTAGTGCAAACCAAGCCCCTAGGTTCCAGGGTGGGACTGTCCATATTGGGATGATCCCCCCTTGCTTGTACTCAGGACTCCTGGGGTTTAAGGTGTCTTGTTAGAGTAGGGACTCCAGACACAACAAGGACCCTTGACGTGAGCTTGTGAGCTTCCATAGTTTGGCCGAAGCACTAACTAATACAGTGTATTTATTAGTTATTTGATCTGCTGATTTGTTGGTGTTCTTGGTAAGTGTTTTGGCGTTTGTCAGTCATTGTTGGATGTCTGCTCGCACGTCCGTTCATCTGTCTTAGCATTACAGTTCTGATGTTGGTTGCTTGCACACACATTCAGTTTGTCGTTGTTGGTGTTCTGCATGTACGCACGTTCTAATCCTCTCTCCTTCCTTTCCAGTCAGCCCTCTATTTATGTTCGTCCTGGGCATGGTGCGTAGAACGTGACAGAATGCTGGTCATTATGTTACATCCATGCAAGTACTACCTACACGGACACAACCCAAACAACGGCTGGCTGGAAAGAAAGGAGGGGATTAAAATGTGCAAACAACGACATTCCTCATAATCCCTCTTTATGACTCCAGTGATTAGTAAAATCTTCCTTACATTTCTGAACTTGCTCAAGTTTATTCCTATATTTTTTTTTCTAGGTGCCTTTTATGGAGTACTGTGTATAGCAATGTCTGTAATTGCATCTCATATGGGAAGTGTGATCCAGGTAAAGTAATCTACAAATATCTGATGTTATCTTACAGGAATATGTATGTATGTATGTACTTACATACATACATACATACATACATACATATATATATAGCACTGTTTTTCTGCAACTGAACTAACCTGGATGTGTATTCTTCAGCTCTGAGATTCTGCCACCAAACAATGTGTCTATTCATTGCAGTGTGGAGTGGTTATTGCACCACAGGGGGAAAAAACACAAAAAAACTACAAAAAAGTGCCACCTCAGCTACTGCTAAAACTGGATTCACATCAACACCCTTAACTGTTATTAACAGATCTGTATGGTTTTTCTTCTCAAAACTAAAAAAGGAGGTCTACCTGAAGCAAATGGATTTGATAGCAAAACGGATAATTACATTTTCATCTGCATCAGTTATGATCAGTTTTTTAACTGATCCATTTTTTTTTAAATGTAGCTCTATTTTACAACCACAAGTGTACCGTTATATTCAACAGATCCATTAAAGGGAGAACAAACATGACAAATGGACACGAATGGAAGTTATTCCATCGCCTATAGAGTAGATGGTAAAAAAATGGAATGTCCATTCCATCTAGTTTCTGTTTTTTTTTCTATGGTAAATAAGTCCTGTAGGATAGTTTTTACCAAAAAAACAGAAACCAGATGGAAAAGAAGCAAAGTGAAATGAAACAAGTTCTATACAAATCAATGGGGCTTTAATTGACAACTATTTTTGGCCCTTAGGCCCCCTTCATATGCGTGTATGCATATCTGAGTGCTGCGTATTTGAAGAACGAACTATCCTTTTTTGCGTGCTCATCAGTGTATTTTACTGTAATTTTCTGCACCTGCAAGGCATGTTCATTTGTGTGCAGCCAGAAATTACGCACCAACTGAAATGGCTAATTAGCCTAATGTGTTCTAGATGTGTTATTTTTTTCTGCGCAATTACGCAGTGTTTCACACATCTCCTAGCGTCTGGTGCGCGCATTTATGCATCCTCTTTGACTTCTATGGGGACTCTGTTCGTGCAACTGCCCTTCCTAGCGTGATGTATTCACTACGTGCGGGAAAGATAGGGCAGGTGCCATCTTTTCTCGGCCTGGTATTCATGGCCAGGAAATCCTGATAGTGCAAACGAAACCACTGAACTCCTATTAAAATCGGTGGTTTAATTTTGTCCCATTATACGGCCGTGATAATCACGGCCGTATAAATGGAAAGAAACACGCTCATGTGTTTTTACCGTTAGACGCGGATAGAACACTTTTCTTTGCTTCCTCATTAAAGCATGTGTTTTATCTGTAATTCATATGCACTACTTTTTAGTAAGGGTCATTTTAGACGAGCCGTTTATCGTGCGAACGAGTGACGTCACCGCTTGCTTCTTCATTCTCGTACAACCTGTTTATACAGGCAGATACATCGTTGGCTCGGTCAAACAAGAATCATTCAGCCTTTCACATTCGCTGTATAAGTGACTGAGAGCGACTGAACGAGTGCTGGTTAAACTGAATGATAAGTCAACGACCGAACGGTGGTTTTTATGGCTGTAGAAAATGAACGACAAACGAAAAGTGAGCAATTATCGTTTGTCGTTCAGTTGTTGGCTCACATTTAGACCAAACAATTACGTATATTTGAAAGATAATCATTCCGTCTAAAGGCACCTTTAGTACATCTAAATCAGTATTCGGTATCTGCCCCGGGGAAACCGCTGTCCATAGTATAAGATCAAAGTAAGGAGTCTCATCCAAATCCATGTTATGTGTAGGTTTACAATGATCAATCTGTAGATCCAGCTTCTGGAAACAATACCTCCATTTATATGTCGGAAAACTTGGCAGCCATGTAAGGACAAGGTCACACATTATGGTTACAGCACAATGTGTTTTATTTATGATGGCATAGGGCGCTTTCATACATGGTGGAGAAATCAACCCCGGAAAATTCTGCATCAAAATCCCCATGTGTAACATGCAACCTGAGGGCTTCTTCACACAGGCGATTTCAATGGGTTTCCTCACATTCTGCGTTTTTGTGCTCACTTTTTACGCGTGCGTGAAAATATACGCAATATGCTCTATTTTTGTGCATTTGTGCACCCAAGGCACCGTAGGAGTCTAGGGGCGTGCACAAATGCACACCCTCATCTACATGAAATCGCACACTGAACTACGCGATTTTGCAGTGTTAATCGATAACACTGGGGACTAATTAGGCTGACCAGCCGGTTAAATCACTGCGCACGTGTGTCACTCTCCGATGTGAACAGGCCCGGCAGCCTAGAAAAGTACAGTAGAATGCGCAGATTTACACGATAGCCTTCTTTTTACAGTTGTGTTATCACAAGCATATCTACACGTACACATAGGGTGTACGTGTAGATATGCGCCCTTAGGGTGCGTTCGCAGGTCACTGTTTTGTTGTGGATTTTATCGCAGATTTTGGTGCAGATCTGCATCAGATTTCACATGTGCAATTTGAATTCAATTAAAAGTCCGAAATCTGCTGTAGATCTGCACCTAAATCTGCAGCAAATCAGCAATGTGTGAACGCACCCTTGTGTCTTCTTCACATGGCCGTATGCGCAGTTTTGTTTTTCCCCTTCTTGGGCCATTCAAACCCTGTGCCATAGCGCAGAAGTCTGAAAAGAAAAGCTGTGAGAGGATAGGTTCTGCCCTATATTTCCCACAGGTAGAGCTAGGGAAAACGAAACCAGTCAAATCAATTATTGAAATCAATAATCAATCCCATTATGTGGTGGGGATTTTCATGGCCGCCTAACGGTACTAAAACACAGTTATCTGTTTAGGGCCTTGGACCGCTGCTGCGGCCCCATTGAAAGCAGTTGGTTGCAGGCGACCCCCGAAGCGATGATTTTCAGGGAAGGGCTTGAAATATAAGCCCTTTCCTGAAAGTCATCCCTAGCTGAAAAAGAAGTAAAAAAAAAATTGTACTCACTTGGAAGAGCTGTCAGGCTCTTCTCTCCGGCCCCGGCAGTCATCTTCTGGAGACCGGGGATTGAAAAATCCCCACCCCAGAAAGCGCTGGTCTGACTGGCTGAGTGCTCATCCAATCACAGGCAGCACTCAGCCATTCATAATTCAATGAATGGCTGAGCGCTGCCTATGATTGGCTGAGTGCCATCGATAACATTAGCCTTCCAGTCTCCTAGCAAATTCTGTGACATCCTTGATAACCTCACATGAATTATCTTTGCGGAAGGAGCTTGGAGGCATGCCGAACACATATGACTTGTCACTAGTTACAGTGATCTAATGGATTGCCACAAAGGCCATGTTTTCTGTGTTAACTAAAGCCTCAGAAGTATAAATCAATCAATCTAAAAATAAACTGTAAAAAAAATCTAATAAATCAACAAAATAAGTTAGATGTAGGCTAGAGGTACCTGTACAGGATGTGATTATCGCCTGAATTATTGCTGGAAACAGCAAATTTGGGCAATAGTCATCCCATGTACATGCGGCCACCAATAGGTCACTGAGTGAGAAATTGCTCATTTGCCGGAGTCGCTTGGATTGATCTCCAGCCCATTCCACCTCCTTCCATGGAATAACTATCGCTCCTATGTAAGACTGCAAGAGCAATAGTCGCAGGGATGGCAGTCACGCGCTAACACATCTGATAATCATTCCATATGAACGGACCTTAAACAGAGATGTAAAAAATTTCTCCTTTAGGGCGCCCACCCACTGGCGTTTTTTTTACCTGCGTTTGCGTTTTGCGTTTTTCCTGCACAGGCATAGAGATAACATGTGTTCCTGTCCACTGGCGTTTTTTTTTGGTCCGTTGCGATTTTTAACATAGGAACTGTCAGTTGCATATGTGTCCTTATTTTTCTCTTAATGCACCCATGAATGTCAATGGAAATTAACGGAAAAGCCGCGAAAACGCCGCGAAAAACGCGCCGAAAACGCTGCGTTTTTCACGCACGGAAATCGCAAACGCCAGTGGGTGGGCGCCCTTAGGCTCAAAATCCACAGGTGGATCGGATTCAACATGCGGGAGCCCGCAGCAGAATCCGACCCTGCCCGCGGCCGAGAACACTGTTTACCTGTCTTGGTCTTCTGTGTGCCTGTCCGAGACTTCTATTTTCTTCACTGCGAATGTGTGCGAGAAGCTCTGGCCGGCACACTGTTGCACATGCGCAGTGGAATTTTTCTTTAAAAAATCCAGTTTTCCCGCAGAATCCGCGGCCCGCACTGAAATGGAGCATGCTGTGATTTGTATTTCTGAACCTAAAGGTCCACAAAACAAATTTGCATGCTTTAATTCATGTGTGGATGCCCAAAGGCGCCTTGGTTTGTGGATCTTCTCCGCGAGTGACTCATGTAGATTCTGCAAATCAGATCCGACCATGGACATTGGGCCTTAGGGCAAAAACACATGGGCGCATGCGCTAATATACTGTCCGCTATGGAGCGTATTAGTGCATGAACCATTTTTTTTTCACCATTCAAACTCTGCACTAGTGCATGTGAGTTTGAAAAAAAAAAGCGGGAAGATAGGTCTTGCCCTATTTTTCTTGCACGTATGAAAACTACGTGCATAAGAGATAGGGCGAGTGCTATCTTTTCTTGTGCGTAGTATTAACGCACGAGAATCCATGGTTTCACTTCGTCCTGTTTTTGTGGGAGTGATTTTCACTGCTACAAAACGGGCCAAAAACATGTCTGTCACGACATTGCAGAATGTATGGAGTTATCCGCATACAACTTAGTACACACAGACAGCAACTCAGTGAACAGATGATTGTGGGGGTCCTGGCCAGCGGACGCCTGCCAACCAACTATTGGTGATCTATCCTGAGAATAGTTCTTCAATATATCAGAGCTGAACCCCTCTTTTTAAGGACGAGAAGTCTATGCAGATGGGTTTATTCAGTATTTAGTGCTGGATTTTATCTCTGTATATTAATAAAAGCGCAGCCCGCTAATAGCTATAATGTGCTATTAAAATTCATATTCTGTTTTCCTTGTGCCCCTCAGGCTGCGCTGTCCATATTTGCTATGGTTGGAGGTCCACTGCTTGGACTGTTTTCCTTAGGACTGTTCTTACCTTTCTGTAATCCACCGGTGAGTATTCTTGCAGAAAATTTGTTTTCTACAATGTTCAGCGATAACCAGCTTTATACACACACTTATAACTAATAATGACCTTCTGCCTCACCCCTGGCTACTACAGAGGTGAATCATTCCAATAATGCAGAAAGCAGAGCTTGAAATATTCAGGTAGGGGACAGCAGCTTCCGGGAAATGAGTTTCCTAAAAGTTACCCTTCCAAATCTGTCAGCAGAATACATGAGCTACTTCTATCAGAGGCGTAACTTGAAGCTTCTGGGCCCCGATGCAAAACTTGTAACAGGGCCCCCAACTATAATGCTTTACTCATAGTACTGGGTTACCTATATGGAGAAGAGAGGCCTTATGGGCCCCCTAAGGCTCCTGGGCCCGGGTGCAACCGCATCCCCTGCACCCTCTATAGTTACGCCCCTGACTTCTATCAATAAGGTGACCAGATTTTCATAGGGTCAAAGCGTGACTTAGGGGTGTTGTCATGGGGGCTCATTAGGACATATGATTTGACCTTCGTCCTTATAAAAGTACACGGCCTTTAAAAAGAAAAAAAGACAGCAAATTCTGCAGCATTTCCTCATCCCAAAGATCCTGTCAAAAAATGTAGCATTGGTGCGGATTTTGACTGGCAATCAGCTGCGGATACGCAGCTGATTTCATACTATGCGGCGCTCCCCCTCACCTTCTCCATAGGCTTCTCGCTGTCAGCGCTTCCCGGCTTCTGGAACATTCCATATTCTAGTCACGTGCCATTTTCATGAACCACTATAGCCAGGGCACTCACTACATCATGCAGTGCGTGCAATTTAACATCTGGGGCAATGAGGCAATGGGGCATTATGAAGCTGGGCTTTTGCAAACTCTTGTTGAGGTCACTAAGAATCTCTGGCTGATTCTCTGTAGGAGACTTTATCTAAACTGGGGGAAGAGATCCAAAAAGTGACTGTCAGGAAGGCTGTCTAAGGCCTCTTTCACACGAGTGCTGTTTTCGCGCATTAGAGGCGCGTGAAAAGAGTGCTTCTATTAGAACCAATGGTTTCCTATAGAAGCGTTCACATGAAGGAATTTTAGATGCACTAAATACTCGCACCAATCAAAGATAGGACATGCGACTGCAAAGCTCTCATCTGGTGTGAGAAAAGATAGCACCTGACCTATCTTTGGTGCGTGCTCTCCATAGACTCCTAGGGGAGCTGAATTACACGGACCTCTGATCGTGTGAACGGGCTATTAAAATAGATGAAATTCACCCATTCACGCGGTCTATGGTGTAGTATAGCCACGATCTTTTCACGCTCCTATAATGTGCGAAAACAGCGCTTGTTTGAACGAGGCCTCAGAGAAGGTAAGGAGCATCCAGGGGAATGGTGTGTGCAAGACACCTGGGCTAGAGACATCCTAGAGGTATAATATATTCATTGCTGGGGAAAACAACCCAGAACCCCTGAGACTTATTGCAGAGAAGCTGTGTTGAGAAGCACAATAGACCCCATAGTAGAACAACATGAGGGGTCCAGAGCAGACAATAGGTGAAAACTTACTTCTTAACCCTTTCCAATCCAATTTGTATCCTGGTTTTCCTAGTAGGCTTACTCTTTTTCTGCCATTATACAACGGCGCTATCTGCTGGCTAAAGCCAGTACTACATGAGGTGACATGTTGGATAGGCTTCGACCACAGAGAGGCTGGCAATATACAGTAAGAGAACCCCGACGGATGTCTTCCAACATCGGAGCTGTATAGCCTTAAATCATAATGTCTTCAGACGTCAGACAGTGGATTGGAAAGGGTTAAGGCTAGAGATGAGCGAGCGTACTCGGATAAGCACTACTCGCTCGAGTAATTGGCTTTATCCGAGATTCTGGTGCCGGCACGGAGCGGGGAGCTGCAGGGGAGAGCGGGGAGGAACGGAGGTAAGATCTTTCTCTCCTTTTCTCCCGCCCGCTCTCCCCTGCTCCCCGCTGCGACTCACCTGTCAGCCGCAGCGGCACCCGAATCTTTAGACCCGAGCACAGCGATACTCGGATAAAGCCAATTACTCGAGCGAGTAGTGCTTATCCGAGTACGCTCGCTCATCTCTAGTTAAGGCCCATTTTGATGTACCGATTAACTTTGAAAAATTGTTATAACGGCCAAATGTGTGCGATAATCATTACGTCTAACCGTGAGCCATCGTGCAGTTTTTGTTTCCTTTTCATTTTTGTTAACTTTCAGCCAGCATAAAAATCATTCTTAGCTCGTTCACTTCTCGTTATGTTTAAACACTCCCGCTCAGCGCTACACATAAAACATGAAGCACTGAACGAGAAGTGAACGATACTCAAGGATGATCTGCCTGTCTAAACAGGCTGCACAAGTGCAAACAACTGCGAAGAAGTTAGCGGTGACGTCGATCAATTGTGCGCTCATTCAAACGAGAATCATCTCGTGTAACGGGGCAGTAAGGTCCTTTTACATGGGATGACCGGCGCTTAATGAGGAGAGATGACCAGTCCATTGCAATGACTGAAAATTCATACAAAAGAAGAAGTGCAGGCTCATTGGGAATGTAGTTTTCAGCACTGCTGGACAGCCCTGTTAGAGGTAGCAGCACAACAAAACAGGGGAAAGGGAAAGAGCATCAATTTCAAAATAAATTCCTGAAAACATCTCGGTATATATAATAAGTATATACAGATGCAATACTTGGTTTATTTTTTACACTTCAGGAAAGTAGATCCAAAGTTGGAGCCGCTATTTAATATAATTAATCGGAACTTAATTTAGTGAGACCTGGATGCTTAGTTATGTAAAAGAGCTTACTACTCAGAACTGTCACATTAATTTAACACTATTCTTATCTACAGGGAGCCATTGTGGGACTTCTTGTTGGGTTTGCTATGTCATTATGGGCTGGGATAGGAGCCCAGATCTATACCCCCCTGCCTGAGAGAAGTAGACCTCTAATACTTTCTACTGCAGGCTGTGATTTCAGTAATACGACCAACATCACATCTGTTACGGAAATGATGACAACAATGATTTTCACAACTGTACAACCTCATGTCAGTGAGAGGTGAGGCCGTTACATTAGTACGATGGATTTTATTCATTTTTTAATTACCTTTGTTATTAATAACCTGCTTATATTAAGTGATCAGTGATACAACTGTGTCTGCAGAATAGGATTATATAGTATATTATGTGAATCACCTATGTTTTTTTGTATCTAGGCCACTGCTTGCTGATTATTGGTATTCGTTATCGTACTTATATTTCAGCATTTTGGGGACCCTTGTCACCGTAGTTGTTGGTATAATTGTTAGTCTCCTGTCAGGTATGTATAAAACTGGTAAATGTTTGGAAAATTCAGATATCAAGTAATTGCAAATAAAACACATACAGTATTAATCTTGCAAAAGTATAAAAGTTGGTTCATATGATAACTGTCAGCTAATTCATCATCCACAGTCCTCGAATGTGAATCTCATTGCCATAGATTAGGTAGAAATAAATGGCTGCCAGACACCTCTACCAGTACTTCTGGTCTGAAAGTACAAGTCAGTTTTGGATGAGTCAAGGTTTTTTCAGACATTATGAAAACTTCTGAAAGCCCCACTAATTACTACCATAGCAGCTCCTCCGACAAGGATAGAATGGACACATTAACCTTCTGATGTTTTTCTAGTAGACTAGTTGATACCATTACAACTTCTAAACGGCTTTCTAATAGAAGATGACTTTTCAAAGTGTGTATCTATTAGGCTAACTTCACATTGTGCGATATTGGGCCATAAATCACGGCCCAATATCACGCTCGCCAACATGCGATTTCATTACGGATGCTAGGCAGTTTTGTATCAAAAAGGTCTCGCATCACTTCACGGCGGAGGATCGCAGAGTTTCTCCCATCGCGGAAATCCGATGCGAGGACATACCCAAAGATAGGACATGGCGTCTTTTTTAATCCCCGTCAGAAGATGATGAAGAGAAACAGTGCCGTGACCCGGGGAGAAGCTGCAGCGGCGCCCTGGACAGCATGGGAGAAGTGATGCATACTTATTTTTTTCTTCAGCTACAGCTTCTTTTCGGGTTAGGGCTTATATTTCAAGCCCCCCCCCACTCCCCTGAAAATCCTCACATGTAGTCGCACGACTTTGTAGCACTACATGCGACTTTGTAGCTCTACAAAGTCGCGGTATCACCGTAAGAAACTGCAGCGATATCGCACGGACCAGCGATGTGTGATTGAGGCCCTATTGGAATTGCTTGTAGCAGTAACAGGGAATTTGATGCCGCAGTGTGGAGAGACTGTTGCAATGTGTCAAAAAGTCTACTAAAAATAATACTTAGGCCTTAGTCAGACGGGCGTTTTTTTGCGCAATTTGCGCATGCGCATGCGTCCGGTGATTTTATAGAACCATTGCTTTGCAATGGTATCGGACACATGAGCGCTTTTTATGCGCTCCTCCGATAAATTATAGAACAGAAATCGCAGATCGCACCTATCTGCGATCTGCGATTCCTGTTCTCTTCTCTATATGCGCTCAATGGGGCCGGCGGCAGCAGCGCCGACCCCATTGAGAACATATAGAAGACAAATCATTCTTCTCTGCCACAGCTGTAACAGCTGTGGCAGAGAAGAACGATGTTTGCCCATTGAATTCAATGGAGCGGCAATACAGCCGCTCCATTGAAAGCAATGGGCTGCCGGCGTGCGCGGGATGAATTGTCGGGAAGGGGTTAAATATATAAGTCCTTCCCAGCAATTCATCCTAAAATGTGTTAAAATAAAAAAAAATTGTATACTCACCTTCTCCTGGCAGCCGGAGCTCCGTGCGGCCGTCCTGCAGTGGGTGTGAAGAGGGTGTGTGTCAGACCTGCCCCCTGATTGGCTCAGCGCTGAGCCAATCAGAGGCATGCCTCACTCACACCCATTCATGAATTCATGAATGGGTGAGTGACTGCTGCCTCTCAGCGCTGAGCCAATCAGGGGCAGGTCTGACTCACATCCATTCATGAATTCATGAATGGGTGTGAGTGAGGCATGCCTCTGATTGGCTCAGCGCTGAGCCAATCAGGGGGCAGGTCTGACTCACACCCCCTTCACACCCACTGCAGGACGGCAGCGCGGAGCTCCGGCTGCCAGGAGAAGGTGAGTATACAATTTTTTTTTATTTTAACACATTTTAGGATGAATTGCTGGGAAGGGCATATATATTTAAGCCCTTACCGACAATTCATCCCCGGCTCG
Organism: Eleutherodactylus coqui; assembly: GCA_035609135.1. Taxonomy (NCBI): domain Eukaryota; kingdom Metazoa; phylum Chordata; class Amphibia; order Anura; family Eleutherodactylidae; genus Eleutherodactylus; species Eleutherodactylus coqui. The sequence goes on along the minus strand of CM069406.1, from coordinate 102,776,669 downwards.
CCCGCAGCGCATTGCTTTAACCCCTTAACGACCAGCCCATAGTGTTTTTACGTCCTCCCGAAGTGGGCTCTATTCTCTGAGGACGTAAAAACATGCTTCCTGCAGAGAATAGTGCCCCTCGGGCTGTGGACGTGACAGCTCCATGCTGTCGGTGTCCGCAGGTAGCTGACAGCATGGAGCTGTCATCCCGGGCTGTTCGGAGCCCCCCCCGGCATTGCGATCGGCGCTATGCAATGGATAGCGCCGATCGCAAAAAAAAGTAAATAAAAGTACATAAAAGTTAAAGATTCAGCTGCTCTGATGGATCGGATCCATCGGAGCAGCTGAAATTACTCACCGAGGTCTGGCACACTGCTCCCCGCTCTCCTGCCGGTCTTCTGCGCATGCGCGCCAGGCGGCATTACGTCACCGCATGCGCAGAAGGCCCGGCGGCGCGGGAGATTTAAAATCTCCTGGCTCCCGGCTCCTGTAGGTAGCCGGGAGGCAGGAGATGTCAGCGGGGACTGCGGTGAGCGGTCCCCGGTACCCGCGATCGCCGTTATCCAATGGTTAGCGGCGATCGCGAAAAAGTTAAAAAAAAGTTTTAAAAAAGTCAGTTTCACCTCCCCTCATGGATCGGATCCATGAGGGGAGGTGAAAATACTCACCCCCAGTCCTCAGCGGTGTCCCGATGTCCCGGGACCCGAATCCCCGTCTGCGCATGCGCGCCCGATGATTGACATCGGGCGCGTGCACAGACGGGCTCGAGCCCCGGGGAATTTAAAATCCCTCTGCTTCTGGCTGCCATGTGTAGCTAGGAGCAGAGAGATTATACCGGGGACATGATCACTGTCATCCAATGGATGACAGTGATCATGTAAAGTGAAAAAAAAGTGTAAAAAAGTAAAAAAAAAAAAAAAGTAAAAAAAAGTTTTTAAAAGTTTAAAAAGCGTACGTTTCATCTCCCCTCATGGATCATATCCGTGAGGGAGGATGAAAGTACGTACCTAAGGCCCCCAGATTTATCCGCGGACCTTACCACAGCTTCTGCACACGCGCCCGTCGCCAAAATGGCGGGCGCATGCGCAAAAGCTGTGGATTGCCAGGATAATTTAAATTCTCCCTGCTCCTGGCTACAAAAACGTAGCCAAGAGCATGGAGATTTAATGGGGGTCCGCGGTGAGCGGTTCCTGGTCACGTGTTCGCCATTATCCAATAATGGCGATCACGTAAAAGTAAAAAAAAAAATTTGAAGTTTCATCTCCCCTCACTGATGCGATCGGTGAGAGGAGATGAATCTTTTTACCGGAGGCCTGCGTATTTGAATCCCGACGCGATCTTCCTCCGTGGACCTTCCAGGATTCTGCACATGCGATTGCCGGCAAAAAGCCGGACACATGCGCAGGAGTCAGGGAGCCCAGGAAACTTAAAATCTCCTTGCTCCCAGCGACCAACGGTCACAGAGAGCCTGGAGCAGTGACGGGTGGCCTCGTTGAGCGGTCCCCGGTCACGTGATAAAAAGGTAGCGATCTACCTTAGGCCGGTCTCACATGACCGGATAGGAATGACGGATTCCGCATGCGTCTGATCCGTGGTAATACGCAGATCAATCGCATTGGATTACACAATTCCGCTCACCTTAGCGGGTCAGAATTGCGTAATCCACTCGCAGAAAAGAGAACGCAGCAGGTTCTATTTTACTGCGGATATCGGCAACATAGAGCCCATTGTGCTCCATGGTCGCGGATATACCCGCAGCCCATACGCAACTACATTGTATACGGGCTGCGGGTACCCGCGTCATCGCTAAGCGATGGTGCGGGAAATACAAACAAAGGTGTACTGTGCATGACCGCCTGTGTGAGTAGGCAGTTATGCGCAGTACATTACGCAGCCGTACGCAGGGTCACAGCCGGGCTCACAGATGGGATCCGCTGTGGGCCTCCGCAAGCGGATTCCGCCTGCACCCGCGTGAGCCCGGCGTTATTCAGACCGCTACCTGTGATACGTATTTTACAAGAAGCCCCGGGAACGCTCGCCTTCCTGCAGTTCCAGGAGCACCTTGTTGAGCGCCTTCTGTGTGAGACCGCCGCACCTCATCAAGCTTACAGAGACTCACGGAACGCCACTTTTTACACCCCATACCCGCCACTGAGGTCATGAAATACCCCCAAAAAGCATGAGAGAGGGGGGGGGGGGATACCCGGTTTTATTGCCCCATGGGCCCATTCCAACCAGCCTCCGTGATTACCCCTGTCTTCGGAAATACTACACAGTTCACATTTTTACTTTTATCTAAGATTTGCGAACGCCAAAAAGGGCGTGGAGGGGGAGGGGGGGAATTTTTAGGGAGTCAATCTTTATTCTGTACAAATAAGCAATGGGGCCTGGAATTTATTCAGTTGTGCCCTAAAATCCAACAGGTGTTCCGTCCTTTATAGGCCTTGCCATGCGTCCTGTAAGTAGATTAGGGCCACAATGGGTATGTTTCTGAACTCGGGACAAACGGGGGTATCCATTTTGGGGTGAACGTCTTCATTCCTATGTGAACTGTACAAAAAAACTGTTTTTAAATTGAAAAAATTGCCAAAAAAATTGAAAATCGTTACTTTTTCCTTCTGCTTTGCTTAGATTCATTCAAATACTGTGGGGTCAAAATATGCAGTACACCCCTAGATGAATTCGTTAAGGGGTCTAGTTTTCAAAATGGGGTCATTTGAGGGGGTTCTTTATAGTTTTGGCCGCTCAATGGCTCTATAAGTGGGCAATGGGGCCTGAAATTTATTCAGTGGTACCCTGAAATCCAACGGGTATTCCTTTCATTGTAGGCCTAGCCATGGGTCCTGTAAGTCTATTAGGGCCACAATGGATATGTTTCTGAACACGGGACAAACAGGGGTATCCATTTTGGGGTGAAAGCCTTCATTTATATGTGTGCTGTACAAAAAAAACTGTTTTTAAATTGACACAATAGCCCAAAAAATGAAAATCCTATTTTTTTCCTTTTGCTTTGCTTGAATTTATTCAAAAACTGTGGGGTCAAAATATGCAGTACATCCCTAGATAAATTCGTTAAGGGGTCTAGTTTTCAAAATGGGGTCATTTGTGGGGGTTCTATATGGTTTTGGGCGCTCAAGAACTCTACAAGTGGGCAATGGGGCCTAAAAGGACTTCAAGCAAAATCTATGTTCTGAAAGCCACCGATTACTCCTTTTATTTTGGGCCCCGTTGTGCATGCGGACATAAGATTAGGGCCACAATGGGTATATTTCTGAAAACAGCACAAACAGGGGTATCCATTTTGGGGTGTAAGTCTTCCTTCATATGTGTGCTGTACAAAAAAAGCTGTTTTTAAAATGACAGAATTGCCAAAAAAACAAAAATCCAAATTTTTTCCTTTTGCTTTGCTTGAATTTATTCAAAAACTGTGGGGTCAAAATGCGCAGTACACCCCTAGATAAATTCGTTAAGGAGTCTAGTTTTCAAAATGGGGTCATTTGTGGGGGTTCTCTATGGTTTTGGGCGCTCAAGAACTCTACAAGTGGGCAATGGGGCCTAAAAGGACTTCAAGCAAAATTTGTGTTCCGAAAGCCACCGGTCGCTCCTTTCATTTTGGGCTCCGTTGTGTATCCAGACATAAGATTAGGGCCACAATGGGTATGTCTCTGAACACGGGACAAACAGGGGTATCCATTTTTGGGTGCAAGTCTTCCTTCATATGTGTGCTGTACAAAAAAAGCTGTTTTTAAAATGACAGAATTGCCGAAAAAACGAAAATCACAATTTTTTCCTTTTGCTTGGTTTGAATTCATTCAAAAACTGTGGGGTCAAAATATGCAGTACACCCCTAGATAAATTCCTTAAGGGGTCTAGTTTTCAAAATGGGGTCATTTGTGGGGGTTTTCTACGGTTTTGGGCGCTCAAGAACTCTACATGTGTGCTATGGGGCCTAAAAGGACTTCAAGCAAAATTTCTGTTTTGAAAGACACTGACTACTCCTTTCATTTTGGGCCCCGTTGTGGACTCAGATATAACAATAGGGCCACAATGGGTATATTTCTGAACACGGGAGAAATAGGGGTATCCATTTTGGGGTGTAAATCCTGATTTTCATGTAAACTATAGGAAAAAAATATGTCTTTAAAATGACAGATTTGCAAAAATATGAAATTTTACTTTTTCTCCTCTAAATTGAATTAATTCCTGAAAAAAAACTGTGGGGTCAAAATACTCATGACACCCCTCAGTGAATACATGAAGGGGTGTAGTTTTTAAAATGAGGTCATTTGGGGGGGTATCTATTATTCTGACACTCATGAGCCTTTCCAATCTCGGCTTGGTATAGGAAAACAAAGTGTTCCTCAAAATGCTAAAAAGTAATGTTAAATTTGTACGTCTCCTAAATAGTTAAAAAAAAAACGAAAGTTTTTCCAATGTGCGCCCAAAATAAAGTAAACTGGTGGAAATATAAATCTTAGCAAAAATTTCTATATTATGTTTGCACATATTTAAGATATTGCAGTTGGAAATGTGAAAAAATGACGATTTTTTCAAAATTTTCCCAATTTTGGCGCTTTTAATAAATAAACACAATTTCTATCCGTCTATTTTTTCCGCCTAAATGAAGCACAACATGTGGCGAAAAAACAATGTCAGAATCGCTTGGATATGCAAAACCTTTCTGGTGTTTTTCCATGTTAAAGTGACACATGTCAGATTTGCAAAATTTGGCCTGGTCATTAAGGCGCAAACAGGCTTGGTCACTAAGGGGTTAAATGGAGGCGGCTCTATTGCCGTCTCCATTGAATGCAATGCGCTGGACAGCTCCGGCCCGTTTCTAATGAAACGCGGCTAGGAGCAGATTTTCGGGCAATTTGCGGGCGACTTGCGCGCACCGGTCACGCGATTTGCGGATGCGCATCCGTCATGCGATCCGCAAATCGCGCGAAAAAACGCCCGTCTGACTAAGGCCTAAGGCTGTATTTACATGGGGATTTTAATGTGCAAGTTCTGAGTATGAGATGGCCAAAATGTGCACTGAAAAATTCATAATGGGTTAATTCACGTATGCGATTTTTCATTTGGACCAATAGTATGAATTTGAAAAATCGCTGAATGCCCTATTTTTGTACAATTCTTTTTGAAGAAGTGCTCATTACTTTCTATGATAACATTCAAAAATGGATTGTATTGACATGCCATGTGAGTGCAATCTGTTCTTAACTACAGTATGTGGACAATATAAAAAAAAGCTGCACAGATTTTTATCATACGTGAAAAATGGAAGTAAACAGATGCCAATTGCACATAAAATTATCAAAAATGCATAAATACCTCATTAAAGTCGTACAGAAAATGGTCAGTTTTTCACTGACCAAAATTGCACTCGCTCATGTGAATACAGCCGAAATATGAAATATGCTAATTGAAACAACACTTTGTATAGAGATTGATATTTGGTGATGGATAATACCACAGCCACTTAATCATTAATGTACATTATTGTGTCATATAATAGACAGAATATACTATGAGCGACTGTACTAAAATATGTGCATATGTATTACAGGGGGATGGAAACAGAACGTAAATCGTGACTATCTCTATGGAAGACAAGATTCTATACTTTTTATGTTCAGCTGCTTTAAGACCAGCAAAGTAAGCAAACAGTGAAACACGCTTGGAATATTCAGTGTTCTGATATCTACAGTGGATATAATATAGATGAAGATAGTTAGAAACCATCAAACACTGCATAGTTTTATTAGTTGCTAGTAGAGATGAGCGAGTATACTCGCTAAAGGCAATTGCTCGAGCGAGCATTGCCTTTAGCGAGTACCTGCCCGCTCGAGGCAAAAGGTTCGGGTGCCGGCGGCGGGCAGGGAGCTGCAGGGGAGAGCGGGGTGGAACGGAGGGGAGATCTCTCTCTCCCTCTCTCCCCCCCCCCCGACTCCCTCCTGCTCCTTCCTGCTGACTGCTGCTACTCACCGCTCCCCCGCGCCGGCACCCGAACCTTTCAGCTCGAGGGGGCAGGTGCTCGCTAAAGGCAATGCTCGCTCGAGCAATTGCCTTTAGCGAGTATACTCGCTCATCTCTAGTTGCTAGCGATGTGCAAACCTGTTAAAATTAGCTTTGCAGATATTTTGCTCAAGGGCATATTTCCGGCTTCATTCGGTAGTACCTACTGCAATACAGATAATTATTTCAGCTTTCATTGTCTTATATTATGGTGATTATAGCTCAGTAATATGACATTTGTTTCTTTATTATACAGGGTGACAAAATTGAAGATATATCCTGGAAACCACATCCCAAAGTAGGACATGACAACCCCACTTTCTCACAAGATGAAATTAGTTTATCACAAATGAAATGAGAATCAATGATGTACAATGATGCTTTTTTTATTGGAGGACTGCCATATTTCTGTATATTTAGTTATTTACACTAAAAAACTAGAAAGGATTAAAGCTCTTGATTAATTCTTCAACTTGTGTAAATTTGCAGAATTTTTATTTGGTACTTTATGAATTCATTTGATGCTTGAGAACGTGAACAAGTTGAGTCTTTTCTATATAGAACTATAACAAAAACTGCAACGTTAACCACTAAATGATTGCCCTATCTTGTTTTTATATTGGTCATTAAGGGTATTTCTTCGGAAGCGTCACCTTTTTACTGCGGCACTTTAGAAGAAGTTTGCGGTGCTATGTGCACTGCAGACCCGGTGCCTACAGCTGTTACTAACAACCTAGGCATCAGGTAGTCACTTTATTCTTTTGGACACCATAGTGCATGACGATATTATCTAAAAGAATTGAAGCTCCCTCCCTGAAGTCATCAGTCTCCTGCAATGCAATTGGGTGTTGCTGCTGGCTGCTATGGCAGCTGGATGCCAAATAATGGTCTCTGGGTCTGATATATATGGTGCCCTGTTAAGCCCAGGGAGAGGCAGGGTCCAGTAGGCCTATTTGTCATTTAGTAAAATGACAGGTGGGGGTATTTAACTGAATTACACAGGTGGTGCAGTGTATTATCTAAGCGATAAAAAAAATCATATATTCAAGTCTCGTTGTGGGACGAATAAATGTAGTAAAACACGATGTATTACGACAAAACTAGGGAAAAAAATGTACAAAATTGGAATCGCCAGCAGAAATTGCCTATTTTGATCATCCTGCCTCCGAATACACGAAACAAAGAGATCAGAAAGTTATATGCACCTCAAAATGGTATTAATGAAGATGTTACCTACAAACACAAAGACAAACCCTCATACAGCTTCATAGATAGAAATGGTAAGAAGTTATGGCTCTGTTAATATGGCGATGCAATAACATTTTTTTTCTACAAAATACCTTTATTCTGCAAAAGTAGTAAAATCTAAAAAAAAACCATAAATCTGGTATCTCTATAATCAAACTGAGCTGCAGAGTAAGGTTATTATGTCATTTATATCTCACCATGAGCGACATGTAAACAAGAAAACAATGTCAGACCTGCTGGTTTTTGTACACCTTGGCTCTCAAAACATGAAATAAAGGGCTCCTTTACACAGACGCTGCAATTTTCAGTCTGCCACGTCACGGCCACAGCACAGCCGCAAATCACATGAACGAGAGGCAGTCGTGACCAAGTCATGGCTGCATCTCCCATTTGTGCGTCCGTACAGACAGCCTGAGGATAGGTCATCAATAGTATTTCCATGGAAAACCCCTAAAACTGGCTTAAAAAAGGGCAAAACTGGCTGTGGTGATAACAGAGTAAAGAATTCCAAACAGACATACGTAGATAATATGACGTAATGTTATATCCGACTTGTTTTCCTCCTAAAACTATGACCATATCTGCATTGAACGCTCCAGCAATCAGCGGGATTCTTCCTATCCAATCTATGAACACCACGATGGAAGCCCAACAGACCTGATGAGTCCCCACCATCAGTCCCCTCAACAATGGTTGACAAATTTTCCTGTATTAATACGGTTTTGTTGGAATGGTTGCAATAGGAACTGGAGTCACAGGCTTTCCCCATCACTTTTGGCAGTAGGTAAACTGCTTTTTACATAAATATACTGAATCAAACAATAAAAACTATATATCTCCAAGTTCAGTGTGTCTCCTCTATCACATACTGCCCTCTGATAGAGCCACTTTAATTGTGCAGGACATTAAAGTAGTCTAGTTCTCTGCCTTTTGAGCTATTCTCAGTGTGATTCTGCCACCTTCTGACATAACGGCAGATGTGAATTGCATTCCAATTTTTTGTTCCACAAATGTCATTAAAAGAAGAATACATTGTATTTCCAGTTACTACAATGACATTATATAATTAGAGATGAGCGAGTATACTCTCTAAGGCACATTATTCGAGCGAGTAGTGCCTTAGCCGAGGATCTCTCCACTCGCCTCTAAAGATTCGGGGGCCGGCGCCGGTGACAGGTGAGTTGCGGGGGGGAGAGAGGGAAAGAGAGATTTCCCCTCCGTTCCTCCCCGCTCTCCCCCACCGCTCCCTGCCCCCGCCGGCCCCCGAATCTTTAGAGACGAGCAGGGAGATACTCGGCTAAGGCACTACTCGCTCGAGTAATGTGCCTTAGCGAATATACTCGCTCATCTCTACATATAATCTATTATGGCCATTTAAACCACCATCAAATTATTAAAACAAAATCTAATCATATAAGCAGACAGGATTTTTACTTCTTTAGCTGCCAATAATATATATAGGTTCGTTTTTTGAACAATAATGTCTTATGTGATTGCGTAACGTTTCGGGGAAAATCCACCCCTGAGTATCATCTACATTTTATAGTGAAGTCAGAAGACTGAAGAGACAATGATGCTTACTGCCCTACTGAACTATTGACTTTTGATCGATCAATGGAGCAAGAATGGGGTTGGGTACTTCCATGAAAGAAACCTCCCTTGGATGAATGAAGGCAAAAGAAGCATGGAGAAAAAAGCTACATAGTGTATGATGTGGTAAGCAGCCAGGTAATGAAATCATGCATCGTACAATTGTCATACATTCAAATGTCACTGTGATTACACAGAAAGTGCTATTAGGTGATGTTCCCTTTTACAACGCCTGGATATAGACAAAGGAATTAAATTGCAAAGGCATTTCCATGTTTAAATTTAAACAAGGAAGTGCGTCATTTATTATTAGGATAATTGTATTATTAATAGAGATGAGCGAGCGTACTCGCTAAGGCAAACTACTCGAGCGAGTAGTGCCTTATGGGAGTGCCTGCCCGCTCGTCTCAAAAGATTCGGGTGCCGGCGAGGGGGTGGGGAGCGGCGGGGAGGAACGGGGGGGGGGGGGGAGGGAGATCTCTCTTTCACTCTCTCTCCCCGCTCCCCCCTGCTCACCCCTGCAACTCAGCGTTCTCCCCCGCCAGCACCCGAATCTTTAGAGACGAGCGGGCAGGTACTTGCTACTTCCTGTAAATATTGGCGGTAGCCATACATGCAGAATAGGAAAAGCCTTATTGGCCAAGGGAGGGGGGGCACTTTTAGGGCCTCAGATGACAAGACTGTTCATCTAATCACCCCACAACTCTAATCTGTCTGAGATGGAACTGCATGCCGAGTTTGACATCGGCGAGGAGAAGATGCATTACGAAGACTGATTGGGGAGGAATAGACAAGTATTTCTAATGACAGAACATCTTTAACCAAAATATTGTTATATTTGTAGAATTAGCTCTACAGCGTGAAACATTGGGCACCGAAAAGTGGTGCTGAGTAAGATTTAAAAGAAGTTATTGCTGTATTTGGTGTGGAGATGTTGATGTGTTGCTGCAGTGGGGAGGAGAGCAAGTAAGTGCGAGACGGTTGAGGTTGTGTTGGGTATGGTCAAGATTGGAACCACACAAAAACCCCTGGATGCCTGTGTGAGAGCTTCGGAGCAGAGTCGTGTAAGCGCTGTGAGAATTCTCTGGAGACCTGCCCTCTCATAAGCCACAATCCTAAAGTGGTCTGCAGTCTATGACAGTAAACAGTGGAGCATGGAGCCACAGTTTTGCAATTTCATTCACATCCTGAGAAAATTGAAAAGAGCACGAAATCCGTGACCTACATAGGACCAGTCAGTGATGAACATGGTGCTCATCCTGTGTAGTCCTCTTTTTACGCAGAACGATTGTCGTTCAAATAATCATTGGATCATGCAAACAAAACCTAATGACAGTCCTTCTATGTAAAAATGGCCAACGATTGAATGACGAATGATATGTTCACTTATCGTCCATCATTTTATGCAGGCATAAAAACAGGCAGTTGTTCTATGAACTGCCTCCACTCAGTGAATGTATCGCTCCGATGTGAAAACTCAAGACGTAAAGTTAGACCAAATCACTGTAAACTCATCATTTATAACTGAGGAGTAGAGAAGCAAACAAAGTTAGTTCTTAAACTTGGGACAATACTATAAGTAAGCAGTTCAGGTGCATATTTCAGTTTATTGCATCACAGTATACAAGCATAAAATGTAGCTTTGTCCCTAAGAACCTTCATTTAAAGTTGGAAAATTGAACATTCTCTGTAGTTTTGGCTATGTACAAATAATGAGGTTCCTTGGATTATATACACATATTTACATTTATATAGGATGTACAATAATATAGAAACTTTCCTCAGAAAGATCTGAAGTACAAAAAAAGGATTGCGCTGTAAACAGGTTAGCAGTTCCAAGTTTGGTGATCCAATGGAAGATATCTTACAAGTCAGACTATGAAATAGATATTAATGTCTCTTCAACAAAACTGAAGCAAAAAGGCAAAAGGTAGAAAAAAAAGAAAGAAAAATTTCTGACGGTATCCATTTCTACGTAGACTCTACAAAGCAGAGGATGTCTTCCAGTGATCACATGCTCTGTGTGTAATTAGCAAAGTTGTAATTTCAAATTGCAAAATGGTTTCACATTAGATCAGTTGCTGAGTACTTATGCTGAGCTGCAGCCTTCTATCTTGCTTCCATGCAATATGATGTAAAATAGTGCAACGGTACCGATAGTTGCTCTCTGTAAGTAAATGCAAGAGGTTCTTGTTAGTAAAAGCAGAATTCCAAACTCTTCAATATGCAAATTAAATGTAAAATCCCATATTGTGCCTCTCAATGTAATTATGTCCGATGGGGTTAGTAGTATTGATTTGCATAGAGATTTAAGTAGGAGGAGTATCCAACTACATCACTGATGTCATCATTGCCCTGAACTTCAAAGCATTCCCCCAGGGGAACAGATGAAAAATAATACATCCCCATGAGATCTTGTATGGCTAGGGGCATACGGCCATAACAACTCATATCAGACAGCACATGGACACCCGCCATTATGCTGTCCGATATACATAGACAATGCATATTCAGGTGTATTTCATGTCCTCTTTCTCATTTGTGAAACAGAGAGGTAAAGGACATGCCAAGAGATTTGGACCATCGGTCCATGTGGAAAAAAGATCCATATACATAGCCGCATAAGTCCGTGGAATTACATGGACAGCACATGGCCTGAAAATATGCTAATGTGCCCCTAACCCGTGAATTACCTGTCAGACAGATATCTCCTGTCCCAGAAACTAAGGAAAGACGAAATGAGAGTACACACAAACACAGTCGTGTCTTCATTTTTTGGTGGTGGTATGGGTCAACTTCAGCTCATGTCAAAGATGCTTATATTTAGGGGCGTAGCTTAAGGCTCATGGGCCTGGGTGCAAAATTTTATCTTTGGGCCCCCCAACAGCTCTTAACCCCTTAACGCAGAGGTGTTACTTGAATGCAAAACCTGTAACAGGGCCCCCAACTATAATGCTTTATGCATAGTACTGGGCTCCCTATATAGGTAAGAGAGGCCTTATGGGCCCCCTAAGGCTCCTGGGCCCGGGTGAGATCGCATCCCCTATAGTTACGCCTGTGCTCATATTGATTTTTTATAGTATGTGAGAGAGAGAGTTGTGGGGAGCAGTGTTTGAGAAAGAGGAGGTAATCTCAGGAGATGGCTCGGTAAGAAAGGTACACTGGAGGCACATGGAGAGCTGGGAGACACTGGTTGGTAGTTTCTTGTAGGTAGTGTATAAGTGTAGTATGTATGAATGCTCAATAGAGGTGTCTTGGGTTTAATATTTTCTTTTGCTCTGATCTGGGGGTCTACATTTATTTATGGATCTGGTTTGAGTGCTGAATGAATTTTGGGGTCCGAATTAAATTTGAGGGCTGATCCAGGGTCTACATTTTGCAACCCATCATTTTGTGGTCACAACTAGGTTTCCTCTTAATTCACATTCTCAGGCACTATTATATCTGTAGTATTTCGAGAACCGAGCAGTACTGTAGGTAAAGTTATGGGGGCACATGGGGCAGCAGGCATAATACGTGCACCAGGGTGGCAATATTGAAGGGTGGGCTAGGCTTCAGAAGTAAAGGGCCAAAGATGTATAGGCAGCAAACTCTGCAATCCTGAATTCATCTAGGCTAGACAGAGAAAAAAATGTAAGAGTGACTTTAATTGAAAAAGATGTGACGTCACCGTAAGTCAGTCACCAGATATAACAGTTATGTATTGCTTAATTGCATCTGATGGGCTTAGGACCTGGAGTGGTCTAAGGCTCTGTTCACATCTCCTTTTTGAGCCTACGTCAGAGGTATATATCAGAAGGACCTCCAAATCTGTACTGCCAATGGACCGCGGAAAGGCATCACACTGTATAGGGATATAGTGGGATACGTCATCTGTAGACTTTCATTGAACAGAGATGTGAACAGGGACCAACAGGCTATAATACAGACATTTTTTAGGGTCTGTATTATTTGATATGGTGAAACTGAATTAAAGATAGATCACTAACTGTTGAGCAAAGCAGTAACTGCTAAGGAAAAAAGCATAGGTCACCTGGAACTGATGGGTTCAGGTGTTGCAGTATAATATGGATCCTATAAAACTTTTGTATTATGGCTGCATGAAGCAAAACTTTAGATGCATTTTTTAAAATTAGGATCTAAAGGCCCTTTTACACGAGATAATTATCGTTCTGGTCGTTCAAAACCCTGTGCTCCCGCAGGGTTTTGCGAGAAAATTGTCCCATGTAAAAGCATGCAGAAACTGAATGACTGGACAAGAATTGTCAAATCGTTCAGTTTAAGCATGTTTAAAAACCGAATTACACATTGTTCGGTGTAAACAGCAGCCGTTCAGTACTGAACACCAGCTGCTTACAGTGAACGAAGAGGAGCAGGGGAAGAGCGGGGATAGAACACTCCCCTAGCCGCCCTGCCTTCTTGCCGGCCATGCTGTCAGCGATACTCGCTCCTGTGTAACAGCACGGGAGTGAGTATACACAGGGACAAGTGTTGGCTATCGTTTGCCTGACACTTGTCCCATGTAAAAGGGCCATTAGGCTGCATTCACATGATTATGTGGTCAGTAATTGTGAGTCTTATGTGTTTCAAGCTATACAGGTAATCTTATAGCTAATAATGTGTAAGAAACGTGTTTATCTTTGTCTGATGTTGGCTCAGAGCCCAGAGTTAATTAGGGGTCCCAATAAATTACCTGCTGCATATCCTATATACTCTTAATCTGGCTGTGTGGCCAATTACTGCGCAGATCCCATCAGACTCCCTACCCGAGTGTGGTATAGTGGTTATCAAGAAGCATTCATGCGGTAATTATTTTCTCACTTTATTCAAAATTAGGGCCACTCATTGTGTTGATATTTTCCATTGTTCTTCCTTTCTTTCTTTTCCTTCTGCACTCTTTCAAGTTCGGCTTCATACATCATTTCTTGTATAAGATATTTTTCCCTCCTCATTCGATCCCGCAGGTCTTTTGGAAGGTCTGGTATCAGGTAGGAAATCAAATTCTTTATGCAAAAAACAAGATGCTGCAAGACATAAATATGTAAGATAATTTATATAGTCTCACATGAACATTGTCTACCATCCAAATCTGTAAGAGAAATCCGATAGAAACAGAGGTTAAGCCTAATAGGAATTGTAATATTGCGTATTCAAAGTATAATTGCTCTAGGCCCTGCAGAAAAACTTCTGATTCCTTGTCTGCATTTAAAGCCTAATTCCACAAACCCCATACCTAAAGGATACTTATCCATATTATGAACCTTCTTGCTACTTCCTGTCTGTACTGGCGGTAGTCATACATGCAGAATAGGAAAACTATCAGGTGACAAAACATATTGCATCTATCACACCTAAAAATATGTAGTGGCTACTTAGTAAGGACTTCTTCTCATGGCCGTGATAATCAAGGCTGCATAATGGGACGAAACAAAACCATTGATTTTAATTCTTTTGTTTTCATTAGCAGGAAAGATAGGTCCTGCCCTAATCTTCCCACAGTTTTTTTTTCAAACTACGTGCACTAGCATGGAGTTTGAAAAGTTCAAAAAAAAAAAATCTTGTTGATGCTCAACTATGCTCTGTAGCGGCCATTCATTTCAACAGGGTTTATGAAAATACCTGAAGGCTTGCTACTCTGGTACCTCCACCCTCACACTGAAAATGAATGGAGCGCTAGTTCAGCCAGTACTCCTTGCAGTCTCCTCCTCCCTGCAGGGGGTGCAGTAACCTTGCAATGAGTAGGACGAGGCATACGGGACTCCGATTATTGAGATCTGCAAGGGTCTCAGCGGTGACACCCCCACGATCATCAAGTTATTCCCTATCCTGTGGATTGTAATTTTGGCGCAACCCTTTTAATTAGTGAATCCCCCAGAAAAGTCAGTGAATTCGCACAAGGGTATAAAAAATTTGTAAACATTTTTTCAATCAGTCCAAATCAGTTCAACTTCCAATGTGGGTGGACTATTCAGTTTTAATAAAATAAATAGTAGGTAGGGTGAAGTGTAGGGAAACAAAATGATACGTAAAGTAGTGGTATATTAGTGTGTAATTAGTGGTAAAGAAGAGTATGACAAATCCCAACAGTCATGAGAGCAGGAGATATAAAAAGTTAGGAGTCATGCGTTATAACATCTTACCTCAAATACAATGATAAAAGCTAAGCGTGCAGCAAGAACATGCCAAAACTGTAGAGTATAAGCATAGGGCTGAGGAGCGTGAGGTGGATCTCTGTAGTCCCGGTACCTTGATGATAAAGAACAATGCTTACTATATAAAAATAGAACAAAACACATACAACAAGATAAAAATACATTATGCAGAAACGGAGGAAGATAAAAATGTCAGGATTCACACAGGATTGTTCTTATTAATTCCATTGGCCTTACCGACAATATTTTACAGGAGCTCCATTAAATCTTCTTGCATGAAATTCAGAATCTGATCGATTTTCAAAGTCGGTGACTTGGAAGACAGAAAGGCTGGCATTTACATAGCCAACCATACACCTTAGCAGAAGAAAAAAAATGATAGTCACTGTTCCATATGTAGTTCTTTTGGCTACTAACACAATGAATCTACATTACAATATTTGCTCAGTGCAGGCACAACTAGAGC
Source organism: Eleutherodactylus coqui (assembly GCA_035609135.1). Lineage (NCBI taxonomy): Eukaryota > Metazoa > Chordata > Amphibia > Anura > Eleutherodactylidae > Eleutherodactylus > Eleutherodactylus coqui. The sequence goes on along the minus strand of CM069406.1, from coordinate 102,761,216 downwards.
TGGATTTATCGCCATATGAGAACATTTGCCTAGAGTTGCCGGTTACGGTGTTCATTCAACATATTCTGAGAAACTGACACTGAGCAATACCAAATACATGTTTGTGAGACAATTACTAATTTGGTAGCATTTCTAAATATTGCCTAAATACTGTATTTCAATCCGACTTTCTTGTATTGGAGGAATTACATTGCACTGTGAGCCACATGGCTCTTGAATACATTAATACAAAGTCATGGAAAATATGAAAAAACATGACTATACTTTTCTCCAGCTTGTCCTTGACCAGCACAAGGTCCATACTTATAGGCATATACCAGCCGAGGAATGAAGTCTGAGGTAATAGCTATTACAAATGCATTGGTGATAACAGATAGAATCCCGATACCTTCTAGAATCCCATACCAGATACCTGTGAAGAAAAGAGTTGATTAAAACGGATTATATTTAATGACTTTAATAGAGAGCAATTTAGATACTAGAATTTACATTCAGTTACTGGCTGACACCTATGTTAAAGTGTACCCGAGTTTTCAATGGGTTTTCTAAAATATACCAGGTTCTCCTTACCCTTACATTTGCTACTTGGGCTTGTAGCATGCCTAGCATTGTGCCAGCAGTTCTCTCTCCTGTACTTCCATGCCCTGACTTCCCATTCTACATTGAAATCTCTTGGCCAATCAGCAGGGGAGCAGTATTGGAATGCCCGCCCTGCTACTCTCCCAGGATGATTCAGACATTCTAGTCAAATCATGAGTAAACCCAATATAATGTGTGTATACACACACAAGCACACACACAGGGAAGGCAGAGATTGTGGAAACCATTATCACAGTGTCTGCAGATCTGTCAACCTGTAGCCTCTAAGTATGAAGATAGCTCCTCCCTCCATTGCTAAGGAAATGTCCCTGTGTCCTTGTTACTACAGAAGCTCTGTACCTAACAACAGACAGTGGATTAAACAGGGTCTGGAAGGAAGACCCCCTAGTGACAGCCACTTCAAACTTGATTTACAGAGGTAAAGCAACAAATTGTTTTAATGCAAGTACATGACTGAAATGATGAAACTAACACAAGCTGGTACATGAGCAAAGATTGTCTGAAAATGTAATGGCCCCTTAAATAAAAAGGAGCCAACCATGAACCAACATATTTCCATCCATTGCCATATTGCTTTAAATAGGCCAAATATAAAAGACTATAAATAGGACTATAGAAATATGGCTGCCTATAGTATATTGATGGTGGCAATAATTGTAATGAAACAAACAGCAGATGGCCATATATTAAAAAGCCATTAAAAGTAACACATCTGAAAACTACATATATTAACAAGTCACTGCAAAACCCTTCTGACAAGTTTCCAGCTAAGATAACAAAACCCTTAATTATTTACACTGGGAAGAGCCCACTAACTAATTTTAAACATAAAATATAACTTTTATTCACTCTGTTAAAAATTGAGCTCACTGACAAACATACACAGATATATATCAATCTAAATGATCAATTTACGATCAGTAAAGTATCAACACTGTAGTTCCAATATTAATAGATTCTGTTGGTGGACAAAAAGTATATAAATTATGCACGATCAACTTGTTTTTGTGTATCGTGCAGAAATTAATTTATTCTCCCACAGTCGACGCGTTTCTTCAGTCACCTCCAACCTGTGACTGATTCATCAGGATGGGGAGACAGTATATTACAGAAATAGGTCCACTTTGATGATGGATAGTGAGGATGTATTAATCACTTATCAAAAACTCCCTTTTTTTTCTTTTCCTGTGGATTTTTATATACAGTACGGGAGTTTTCTTTTCCCCAAAATTTGATGATACTTGTGTTGCAAATGGTCTGAATTATGATATTAATTGGTTTCAGCTCAGTACTTGAAGTATCCAGCCCAGATTGATTTAGGTTTAATCATGGTTAACGGATGCCACCCGAGCTAAATCTCTAACCACATTAATGATATCATTCAGGAATCATGTGGTTACGATAATACACGGACTGGTATCCAACTGATGTATGTATCTTCACTGTGACTCTGTTAGACTAATGGTCATCAGTGTGATCTTATTCCATAAATTATTCTAGTAACTTACTGGGGTACTTCTGTGTAGCTGTCCCTGATGTTTGTTTATAAACCATCAGTAAGTAGCTAACAGATGTTACACAGCTACTTGAAATGTTTTTATATAGGCGGTCATAAACACAGTTGGGCCTCAATATTATGAGCCCATTGATAAACTGTGTTATCATTAGTGTCCTTAGTGCAGCTTTAGGTTAGTCTAAGTCAAAAGAGCTAGATACTTTGGCTCAATTGCAGTGACTGAACACTAAAGCTGACTTAGTTTGCTGCCCAGATCACTAAAGAGAGCTGTAACATAGTACTGGAATCGGATGTGATATCTGATAGCACCCTTCAACCTTTCCCACACAGCACAGCATGTGCAACCGCTGGGATCAATGTCCCACAATAAACTGACAGACCGGTCAGTTTATTGTGGGACATTGATCCCAGCGGTTGCACATGCTGTGCTGTGTGGGAAAGGTTGAAGGGTGCTATCAGATATCACATCCGATTCCAGTACTATGTTACAGCTCTCTTTAGTGATCTGGGCAGCAAACTAAGTCAGCTTTAGTGTTCAGTCACTGCAATTGAGCCAAAGTATCTAGCTCTTTTGACTTAGACTAACCTAAAGCTGCACTAAGGACACTAATGATAACACAGTTTATCAATGGGCTCATAATATTGAGGCCCAACTGTGTTTATGACCGCCTATATAAAAACATTTCAAGTAGCTGTGTAACATCTGTTAGCTACTTACTGATGGTTTATAAACAAACATCAGGGACAGCTACACAGAAGTACCCCAGTAAGTTACTAGAATAATTTATGGAATAAGATCACACTGATGACCATTAGTCTAACAGAGTCACAGTGAAGATACATACATCAGTTGGATACCAGTCCGTGTATTATCGTAACCACATGATTCCTGAATGATATCATTAATGTGGTTAGAGATTTAGCTCGGGTGGCATCCGTTAACCATGATTAAACCTAAATCAATCTGGGCTGGATACTTCAAGTACTGAGCTGAAACCAATTAATATCATAATTCAGACCATTTGCAACACAAGTATCATCAAATTTTGGGGAAAAGAAAACTCCCGTACTGTATATAAAAATCCACAGGAAAAGAAAAAAAAGGGAGTTTTTGATAAGTGATTAATACATCCTCACTATCCATCATCAAAGTGGACCTATTTCTGTAATATACTGTCTCCCCATCCTGATGAATCAGTCACAGGTTGGAGGTGACTGAAGAAACGCGTCGACTGTGGGAGAATAAATTAATTTCTGCACGATACACAAAAACAAGTTGATCGTGCATAATTTATATACTTTTTGTCCACCAACAGAATCTATTAATATTGGAACTACAGTGTTGATACTTTACTGATCGTAAATTGATCATTTAGATTGATATATATCTGTGTATGTTTGTCAGTGAGCTCAATTTTTAACAGAGTGAATAAAAGTTATATTTTATGTTTAAAATTAGTTAGTGGGCTCTTCCCAGTGTAAATAATTAAGTTTAAAAAGAACCCTACTGTCACAGTGATTAGTAAGATAACAAAACCCCTTCCAACATCTTCTCTGTAAGCATGGAATAAGACTACTTCACATCACTGTTCACCATAATCATACTAGAGCAAACATTAATGAAACACTCGGTCTTACTCACCTATGTCCTTGGCTCGTGAAGCTAATGGTCTCCTCCACTGACTGATAAATTTGTAAGCATCAAGACGGATTTCAATAATATTGTTAAGTAAGGCAAGGAGTGGTGCAAGAGGGAAAGCAGCCACAAAGATAGTTGTGAAGCCGAACTGAAGTACTGTGGGAAAAGCAAGTTAACAATATTAATATAATAATAGCATCTGCTTTTAGAAGTAAAATACCAGCATACTTATAAAAATATTTCTAATTAGATTTAATGCACACGGCTGTATTACAGAACCATGCAGTATGGAAAAAGCTTCTCTGGGCCAATAGTATATACAGGATTTTATAAACAGGCTTACAGAGGTTTTTACTCCGAGTTTCCAAAAGCATCTACAAAAGATATTGTGGCATGCTCCATTGTATGCTGTATAACAAAGGAATTCTTCCCTAGAAGCATTTTATTGAAGAATATGCTGTCTCGGCGTGACACCATACCATGGATTATGAAATGTGCACGAGAGAGACCCTTTCACAACTTTTCCAGAGTTTGAACAAAGGACAAAAATGTGTGATGTTTTTCAAAGTAAAGATAGGAAAATTGAAACATTTCCTGTTTATAATGAAGAAAGGAGTCGTCTTAAGAGGTAAAGACCCATTTAGACGGGACAAATGTTGGGCAAACGATGCACAACACTCGTTTCTGCACATGCTTGCTCTCGTGCTGCTGCACAGGAGCTAGTATCGCTGGCTTACAGCAGGGCAGCTGGAGGAGATTTCTCTCCTCGCTCTCCCCCGCCCCTCTCCATTGACTTAACATAGAGGCCGTTCAATACTGAATGGCTGCTATTTACACTAAACGTAAAGCACAGCATCTCAAGACATTTTAGTACATATAATGCTAAAGATTCTTCATTTTTAAAGGTTACTCCCATTGAGCATATCCAGGAAAAATCAATAGAAAGATTGAGAACAAGAGAAATGTTCTGGATATTTCGCCTCAACACCTTGGTTCCCAGGGGTTTAAATGAAGTCTTAGAGAAATTATAGAAGACATAAGTAATTTGTGAGAGACAATCTCTAGTTTTATTATGCATATTTTTATATATATTTTAATAACATTATGAATTATTATGATATTAGAAATTGATGGTTTTAAAAGGATATATTGTATTTATACTTATAATTATGAAATTTATAGAAATTCAGATAATTTTACATATATAAAGGCTCATTTAAGTTTTTTTATATATATGTTTTATATACAATCATGCTGCACATTTTAACGAAGATATGAGATATATATATATGGATGCGAAGAAATTAATTTATATATAGATATAATAACAATAATATCAAAATAAATGTTTTAATCAAGGATAGGTATGGATATGAATGGAGGCCAGTAACATTCATATTTCTTATGTATTTGTATAGTGGCGATCGTGCCCGTCCGCTCTCTCTCCCACAGAAGGAGCAGCGCCCGAGCTTGTGACGTCACGACACCATGTGACCTAGTCATGTGACACGCACAGAGTGGGCGTGACGCCGCAGGACGCTGGAGGAGACACAGGACGGAGCAGACCGCATGAAGATAAGGTATGTAGATATTTGTATTAAATAGACTGTGTTTTAATGTATGGTTACACTTGAAAAAGTCCCCTATGTAGGGACGAAACGCGTTGTGTAAATAAACTTGTTGCAAAGTGCCGATTCTCGGAGCGCGGATTTACACATTTTTTTACAAACGGATTTACACTAAACGATCAGCGATCTGCTCATCGTCCATCGTTTAGGCTGCATAAACGATGGACGATGAGCTGATCGCTCAGTGTAAATAGCAGCCGTTCAGTATTGAACGGCCACTATGTTAAGTCAGTGGAGAGGGGCGAGGGAGCGCAAGAAGAGAAATCTCCTGCAGCCTCTCTGCACCCCTGCTGGCCGCTCTGTGAGCGAGCCAGCGATAATAGCTCCCATGTAACAGCACGGGAGCGAGTGTATGTGGGGGCGGGTGTTAGGCATCATTTGCACAAATTTAGTGCCCAAAAAACTTCTGGCCTGAGATTGTACAACTATTGTTTGAGACTAACTAGACATTTCCAGTGCTTTGCACTACACACATACCAGATAGACTAGACCTTGGACATTACCCATGAACAGTTTTTCCTAGTCCAACTTCCAAATGACAAAGAAAATGAACTTACTCATTTCAAGGTATTCTTCAAATAATCCATAAGCATTAATGGGTTGTAAATTATAATCTTTCTCCCACTGGGGCAAACTAGCTGTCCCATGTGCACCATGTTCTTGCCTTAATCTTCTACGTGTCCACCAATTCTGAATTAACCTAAATAGTACACAAGAAAAAGGAAGTATAAGTACGGGAGACAATGAATGCAACATTTTCTTATGACAACTACAACAATATATCAGCTCTACAATTACATTTAGAATGGTCAAAATGTTCTTTACTTATGGAAATGTAGATAAAATAAATATGAAGCGCAATATGTAACAACATAATTGTCTTGAGTGTAATATTACATGTGATAGTCACTGATTAATTCAGATGGCTTGATCCAGGGATTATTCTGATTGCCAGATTAGAGGCGGGAAGGAATTTTTTCCACCTACAAGGAAAATTGGCTTCTACCTAATGTTTTTTTTTGCCTTTCTCTGGATCAACATTGGGGGGTAGTAGGCTGAACTAGACATAGGTCTTTATTTCAGCCTTATACCCTATGTTACTATGTATGTCGCTGTACAAATACATGATTAAAAATAGTTTAAATTAAATATTTTTCTGGCTGTTGCAATAAATGATAGATATAAAAGCATTGATTATGATTGTCAATCTGTTTTCCCTTTGTCCTTACTGCAGCACAACCAAGGGGGTTAATTTTACTCCTCTGTACTATTAGGACAGATGGAATTTTTAATGAATCAAATCAAACTCTAATTAACTAGAGCCTCCACACCCTATGAGAAAGATGTCTAACTCCTCCTACGGTGTGTTTATTATAGAGTAATAGTATATAATTAGGATGGGACACTTATGCTGCTATTAGGACGAAGGAAAAACAGATTAACAATCATGAAACAATGCTAAACTTATGTCCAACAGCAGCACAACCAAAGGGGTCTAACCAGTAATCACCCTATAGGGATGGCACTCATGTATGGTGAAACTGAAAAATGACCCGCCCAAGAGCCATCTTTTCCAAAAAAAACAAAATTTTAACCTATACTAGTTGATTAATATATAATGCAAGCTCCAAGTTGCATGGCAAACCTGATTCCAACTGGATCAGACTTTACTGATCCCAAGAGGTGCACACTGCTCTAGGAGTGTGTGTTCTAACAAAAATAGGTGCAGTAAAAGTAAAGCAAATTAAAAGTCTCTGTGCTTCATCTTTTAGGTTATATATGGCGGCTTTTAAGCCTTATTTCTTTCCACTAAAAGAATGCATAGATTCTCAACCTTCCTGATCTCTACTACTAGCTGTCTAGATTTTGACAACCATGGGAATGGAGAACTCATTTCTCCTGTGAGGAAGTCTCAGAAAGAGCACTGGAAGTGAGACGACCGGATTACAGTTCACCAATGAGGAAACCTTGGCAGCAACCTCAGAAGGACCCTGTCAGAGATGAGTCTATAGAAGATCCACAGATGGCAAGGCTTTGATCTCCTTTATAAATGTGCCAGATGTTGTGGCATGTGAAACCTTCACCTGAGGTTCAGAGGGAGATTAGAATAAAGCTATTTTTAGGACTAAACCCGAGGCTCTCTTTTGTCACCAGTCTGAGGATGGTAGATATCCTAATGTAGACCCCTCCTAGGATCCTTTTCACCAAGGCTTCTAAGGCTAAAACCCATTTAGTTATAAGTTTAGTTATAACTGAGAATGGTAGGTCTTTAGTTATAACTGAGAATGGTAGGTCTTATTCTTGTAGACCCTTTTTTGCCCCCTCTCATTAAGGCCTGTAGGACCAAAACTCATTTTGCTATAGGTCTGAGGATGCCAGGTTTTATTCTTGTAAACTGCTTCCTCTTCTTTGCCCCAACAAAATCATTCCCACGTCCTTTAGAAGGAATTAAGATTGAGTACCTGTTTGATGATATATAGGACAAACCGCCTCCATTTTTACTATGACAGCTCTCCTTGTAAACTGGGGGCAAAGTGTAGAGTGCTTTGTAAATAGCTCTGAGTTCTCTCAGATTGGCAGTCAAAGAGTCTTCTAAAGTCCAAGTGCCTTACACTGGAAATTTGTCCAATTGGGCTCTCAAACTTAGTTGGGATGTATCAGTAGTCAGTAGGATCCAGTGAGGCTGGACCGTTGAATTCTTTTCTACCAGATGACTCTGCCATTTGAGGGAGCAATGGGTTTTCAGTGACAGAGATAATTTCTTGTCCAACTCTCTTAAATTGTGGATCCAGATGTACAAGACCTCTTCTTGTACAGGTTGTAAGTGGTGGTGCATTTAGACTTAGACTATGACAAGGTCTTCGACACTGCGTCTCAAAAGCTCTCTGGATTATAAAGGAGGCTGGTGAACATTCAAGCTGTCAGGTTGAATCTCTACACATTTTGACAGAGTTGAGTGCTCTAAGACATCAGGCTCTGCACTGGGAGATGCCTATAATAATATCCTTGACTCATGTATATGAGCTGAGTGAACCATGACCTAGCCAGTACAGTATGATGGCTAATACTGTGACGTAGTCTTATATGATCTTCATCAATATCCTTGGTATCAAGGAAAACTGGATGGAATACATAAGTGATCCTGAACCTCCAAGGGATAGATATACATCTGCTGCCAAGGGATTGTCCTCCTAATAAAGGGTGTTTAGCAGCTTGGCATTGAACCTGGTCACCATTAGATCTATCTCTGGTACTTCCCACATCTTAGCAATCTGCTTAAAGCTCTCAGGATTCAAGGACAATTTTTGGGGACTGCTTAGACTTCAATCTAGTTGGTCAGCAGTGCAGAGCAAACGGTTGGGACGAGTTCAGCTGTGTCCATGTAATGATGCTTCCCACTTTCTTGAAGGGGTTCTGATCAGGTGCTATTCTCCTTGTTGTTTGTGTTGTCCACTTTACATGGAATACTGTTCTCTCTGCTGAGTGGGTGAAAAGCACATATCATATGGCTCTAAATTCTCTGAGTTCTAGCGTAAAAAAAATCTCCAGAGACTTCATAAAGCCTGAACTGTATAGTCTGCCAGTTGTACTAATCAACCTAGTTGAGACATATTAGTAGTCAGCAGGATTCAGGGTGACTGGATTGAAAACCACTTGACTCAGAGATACCAAAGATACGAATTGGGTGCACCAGTTGTTAAACCCCTCAGGGTTGTACCTCTATAGACTCAGAATCTCTTTCAGTAGAGAGCATAAGTGCCATAAGTTCAAGGACCTGCCTCTGCAGCTGCTAGTATGACAAATAAGACCCTGCTGCCAAGATATTTTCCTACCAAGAGGAAGAAGGCAGTGAGATATCTCCTGGGAATTCAGGACAAAGCCTAAGAACATCTTTGTTTTTGATGGACTTTCCCCAGTCTGATTTCCAACCCAAGTGGAGTAACTGGACAGCAGTCTGAAGATGACATCTGTTAGCTCATCACCCAGGTATGAAACCACAGAAGTTTCCTGTACTCTTAAAGAGGCAGCTATAGCAAGTACCACCTTACATAAAGGCGTAAGATGCTGAGAATATCCTGAAAAGATGAGCTATGAATTGTAGGTACTTGATACAGCATTTTAGCTGGAGAGGTGTTCTTAGTGATTTCCTGTAAAACAGGGATATAGGTAAGCATCCTCCCAGTTCAGAGGCCAAATATCCTCTGCCTGAAAGGCTCATTATCTCTTGTTTGAATTTCAATGTCTTGCAAAAGTAGTTAAAGGGGTTGTCCGGCCATAAACATTAGGTCTCATTACTTCTGTTTGCCAATTTCCATGCACTTTGTAATATACATTGTGCATGGAAAATGAAGCAAACAGAAGTTTTGGACTTACCTGAAGGGATGCCCCCCCCTGTGTTGCTCCTCCGTCGTCCCTGGTTACCACAAGAATCTTCTCTTCTTGTCGGGCCAGCTCTTGTCGGCGCGGGAACGAGCCCCTTCTCATCCGCGCATGCGCAGTTCTTCTCTCTGCAGCCGGGACCGATATACGATCTCCTTGTGTGCAGGGGGAGGAGGATGGAAGAGCCTCAGAGCAGGAACTGAGCTCCCGCCCCCTCTCTGCCTCCTCTCCGCCCCTCTGCACTATTTTCAATGAGGAGAGGCGGAACGGGGGCGGGGCTAAGGTCCGAGAATTAGCCCCGCCCCCGTCTCGGCTCTCCCCATTGCAAATACTGCAGAGGGGCGGAGAGGAGGCAGAGAGGGGGCGGGAGCTCAGTTCCTGCTCTGAGGCTCTTCCATCCTCCTCCCCCTGCACACAAGGAGATCGTATATCGGTCCCGGCTGCAGAGAGAAGAACTGCGCATGCGCGGATGAGAAGGGGCTCGTTCCCGCGCCGACAAGAGCTGGCCCGACAAGAAGAGAAGATTCTTGTGGTAACCAGGGACGACGGAGGAGCAACACAGGGGGGGGCATCCCTTCAGGTAAGTCCAAAACTTCTGTTTGCTTCATTTTCCATGCACAATGTATATTACAAAGTGCATGGAAATTGGCAAACAGAAGTAATGAGACCTAATGTTTATGGCCGGACAACCCCTTTAAGGAATCTAAGGACAATATTTGACCTTTATATGCCTGAATGAGGGAGAGTAAACTCTTTATCCTCTCTCTAGAGTAGGGAGCTCCTCTAAAATCTTAATTTCTGGAAATTGTAGACTGAAGTTTTCGGAATGGCACATATTACAGGGTAATATATAGAACCTAGGTATCTGCAATCATACTTTACCAACTCAGAAAAAAATTTGGAAGTGACTTCCTGGCATCAGAACTCTTCTTCAAGGTCTCTGAAGTGGATTCTGAACTTATTCCTCCAGGGAAGACTACGCTTTTAGCCCAGAATCTTTCACTAACTAGCCATACTGCTTAGGGGCTTTGGAGTCTACTGGTGCCTCCTTCTGAACTTCTGCCTCAGCATTAACTTCATGGGCCTCTGAGGAGGACTTTCATTTCTGGAGGGTACCTTTATTTGTGGCAGACTAGGTCATAGACTTGGCTGTCAACTTTACCTGCTATGAGCTAAAATTACATCTCAGATATCAGCAATTGGAAGTTAGACTCTGCAGCAATTGATGCTCACTGTGGCAGCCATGCTACTCATCATGGCAAGTCCCTATTCAAAGCGCTAGGGCTGGCAATGAACACGTATAGGCCTAATGCTCTTTCACTATTCATTTTCATGGCTGGATGAGCTTTTACACACACTTTAAGAGATTTCAACTTCTATGGTCACTGTCCTCAAAGGCTGCTGAGTAGACCCTTGTAACTGCATCCTCATCATCTTGACATTTTGATCTGTTAGAGCAGGTACCACAGTAAGCCTGGGCTTCAGGTAGTAGCCATTTCAACTTTAAGAAGAGGGCTGTAACGTGTGCTGCTGGGATCTGTAGTTCTAGGCTTCCTAGCAGCACAGCTCCACAGGAGGTGGAGGATTAATTGATTGAGGCGGCTGGGTGTGGTTCTGCCTGCCAGCCAATCTCCTGGGTCTGTGTGCACATATAAACCCAGCTCCTGGTCAGTCTGTATGGCCCCTAAGGTGAGCAGTCATGAATGCTTGTCTGGTGAGGTTTGCAGTGTGATCTGGTTTATGTCCGTTTGTACGTTTAAATTCTGTCAGTTTTGTGTCAGCATGCTGTGTGAACTCTGTCCGGTTCTACTGGACTCCTGGTTAGTGTAGGGACTAGCAGTATAACCAGGAGCCGTGAACTGGCCTGCTAGCTTTCAACATCTTGTACAAAATGTCAACTAATACCTGGTATTTATATTCAGCTTCCTATCTGTTACTAGTGGTTGTATGCGGTGTATTCTGGGTCTGTCATGTGGCGTGTGAATGTATCCTGTTCTGGTGCGTGGCTCCTAGGATCAGCTAAGGCCCAGATCCGAAGACCGCTGGGCTGCCCTTATTGGGGCAATGTCCCCGCTTAGGTAGGGCACTGTCATCCCTCCGTGTAGCACAGAGTCAGTTGCATGAAACCATTATGTGTGGTCATGATCCTGTGGGCCCCGTGCTTTGTCTGCTCACACGATCGTAACAAGGGCTCTTTAAAGTTGTATTTGACAGTCCTGAATCTATAAGTGTAGGCTAATCCCATAGGAAATCTAGATTCAATCTTTAGCAAGGATTGGTCTCCTTTTAGGAAGTTTTTCTTCAGCTTTTTTCAAAGCTTCATCCACTTTAAAGGCCCTAGTCCCCTAGAGGTGCATACAGGACCTCCCCCTGGTCAACATGGTAGTATAACTGGATGGACTTCAGCAATTTACTGCAATTTGATAAGGGCAGGATATAATTTCCCAGCATGGATTTTTTATTCAAACCTCTTGCAGAGATGGTCACAAGGGCAACAGTCTTGCACATAGAATACACAGCTATCAGGCAAGTGGATATCACAGTCCTTATAGCTAAGTGCATTTATTTGAAGGTTGCTTTCCTTCCTGCCTTGTGCCACCAGAACCTGCTGAAAACATCCAACAAAAAAATACATTAATTAAGGATTTATAGATAACTTGAGTCACATGAGTACAAATACCTTTAGGTACTCCAGAATAAATAAGTATGCAATCAACTGCAGGCTGCGCTAACAGATGCAGCAGGATGTCCAGTTTAATAGTGTGAACTAGAGCAAAAGACAGGTGAAGCTTCACCTACAGCACCTTCACAAACTGAGAAGTATCTAAAGTTGCACACAAAAGCAATAGAGGATTCCTCCTCTTGCAACTCTGATTTGCCAAGGAAAATATTATCCTGATACAAAGACAGAAACTACTGGAGACTCTGCCTCCGTATGGTATCTTGAATGACGCTAAGACGGACTGCCTAAAGAGAGGGATAAAAAACGTGCATGAGTGCAAGAAGCCAATCACCCAATAGCAGGCTGCAAGCAGCAGCTTAACCTGCTGTGAACCCAGAATAGGGTTAATGCAACACCCTTCTGCATCTCTCAGCACAATATAGAGGTCCAGCATAGTAAATTTTAATTAGAAAAATAGGAGTAAGCAACCAGCCAACAAACCACCTGTCCTATTACACACAAGACAGAAAAAGACACAGGGTGGTGGTGTTGGAGGGAGGGGGTTTGGGGCTAGATATCCTTATAGGGTCAGGGGGCTCTAGTTAGTTAGAGCTTATTTTGATTCATTAAAAATTCCATCTGCTCTAATAGTACACAGTGGCAAAATTAACCCTTCGGTTGTGCTGCTGTGGGACGTAAGGAAGTAGGGAAGTATATTTGTTTGTTTGTATACAATGTTTCCAGATGTTAACAGTGACTTACGGGTAACCAAGCTCCATGAAGTTATTCCATGTTTGCTTCAATACCATTATTATGCCCATCTGCATGCATAAGTCAATAAGGCATCCACTGGGATGGCACTGTAAATGAATGAGAAAAATATACCACTTCAAATAATATAAACACATAAAGTGAGGCTCTGGCTTGGAGCTATTTTCAAGAATATATTATGGAACTAATTAAACCGCAGTTTACCATATTCAAATTTTTATTGGAATTGTCCTGTATACAAGGAGTACTCCCAGGATTTGCTATGCAGCACCTGCCAATTCCTATATTTTTCTCATAGGTGTGGCAGGTCTCATAGGCTACCCTAGCTAATAACAGCAGAACATACAGGTGGAGATGCTTCTATGGTGATCTCAGGTAGTGGTAAGGATTATACCTGCTTCCCTGGTGGTCTAGGGTAGTGAAGTATTAGGCAGCAGAAATCTGTGGCTATTCTGGATCCGCATGTGGATTTAGTTCTGTCAATGGCCTAAATCCATGCGTGGAATTTCGACCTGTTTCTGCACGAATTAGCGACATGTCGTGATGGCAAGCTGCGCAGAAATCCACTTTTAGATCCGCAGCAAAAACCGTGGCAGAATAGCAGCGGATTTCTGACTCGGGTTTACAGGCAGATAATTTTGTAATGGATCAATATGAACACAGCCTTAAACTGCTGTGTTGGGGGTTTAGCATAGTGGAGAGGTGAAGGCATACTTTACTGATGGACTAGAGAAGGTAAGGGGTTAATGCACCATCTCCTGGTGGTCTAGGGTAGTGGAGAAGTTGATATCTTGTGTCAAGTGGTTTGCTCAACTTAATGGGCCCTTTTGTCTTGCCTTTCTTACATGAAACCGAATGTATTGTGCTATTACATTCAACTTCCCGCATTGATTATATAGAATAGGGAAGAGTTTCATAAACCGTCTGCCCGATTATAAAGGCAGTAGGCAGGGGGGTTTGTGCAGCCACTCCCCTCTAGCTATAGATTACAAGACAAACAGTTTTAGCAATTTGTGTTTAGCAATTTTAGCAAGTATGTGTTATAGTCTTAAAATTATGATATATGAAGTGAGCATCCTCTCAACCTCTATCCTATGCTTTCCTCAGAGAGGGTAACATGCTTCCCCTGTAGTCTAGGGCAGTGGAGTGGTTAATGTAGTGGAGAGGTAATTGCACAATTCACTGGTGGTCTAGGGTATTGGAGAGGTTACTGTCTGTGTCCCTGGTGGTCTAGGCTAGTTAACTAATACCTTGTGGACAGAGGTTTACCCACCAGGCTCTTGTGATATTTCTGTTTGTCCTGTTTCTTTGGGTGAAGTCACACGAACGTATATCGGCTCGGTTTTTACGCCGAGCCGATATACGTTGTCCTCGTGTGCAGGGGGGGAGGATGGAAGAGCCAGGAGCAGGAACTGAGCTCCCGCCCCCCTCTCTGCCTCCCCTTCGCCCCTCTGCACTATTTGCAATGGGGAGAGGTGGGACGGGGGCTAATTCTCGAAACTTAGCCCCGCCCCCACCCCGCCTCTTCCTATTGCAAATAGTGCAGAGGGGCGGAGAGGGGGACGGGAGCTCAGTTCCTTCTCCTGGCTCTTCCATCCTCCCCCCCCCCCTGCACATGAGGACAACATATATCGGCTCGGCGTAAAAACCGAGCCGATATACGTTCGTGTGACTTCACCCTTTTACAGGAAGCTGAACCTGATGCTCTCACCACATTTAACTTCTCCTTCCTGCACTGATCATACAAAACAGTAGACTGCTTTAAGAGCAATCTGCCCAATTAGTAAAGAGAATCTGTCACCGTCCATGAGCACCATAAACTAAATTGGCCTGGGGAAAGGATTTTTATACTTATCCACCTTACACCCACACTGTGTCCCCCGAAAGTCAGCACACAGACCTTGCATTCTTGTCATCGGACTCAAAGCTGCAGACTGTTTGTGCATGCTCCCATTGATTGACTACACACCAACTTTCGGGGTTGACAGCACAGACAACAGGAGGCGGGTAAGTATGAAAGAAACCTCCATGGGCTCCTTGGAACCTGCCATGTGAACTCCGTAACGTAGACTATGATGCTTATAGCCGGTGACAGGTTCCCTTTAATGAAGTAGGCAGGGGTCTGGTACAGCCATTTCCCTCTAACTTCAGATTATGGAACAGTGTTTTTAGCAACCTTTTTTTTCTTGCATAAAAGTGTATATCATAGTCCGAAAAATACAATATGTATGTCAAAGCTTAGCATCTCCTCTATCTAGAGATGAGCGAGCGTACTCGCTAAGACAAACTACTTGAGAGAGTAGTGCCTTATGCGAGTACCTGCCCACTCGTCTCAAAAGATTCGGGTGCCGGCGAGGGGCGGGGAGCGGCGTGGGAGAGCGAGGAGGAATGGGGGGAGATCTCTCTCACTCTCTCTCCCCCGCTCCTCCCTGCTCACTCCTGCAACTCACCGCTCTCCCCCGCCGACACCCGAATCTTTAGAGACCAGCAGGCAGGTACTCACATAAGGCACTATTCGCTTGAGTAGTTTGCCTTAGCGAGTACGCTTGCTCATCTCTACCTCTATCCTATAGTATCCTCAAATAAGGTTTCCTTGGTAACCTGACATTTGCGCTTTCTTTATATACTCTTCCAAGTGGTTTCAAATTGCACTTTAATATCTTACATTTTACTGGTTTGTGCAAATTAAAAAGGTTTACTATAAAGCTATATGCAATATTTTATCAAAAGCTGGAACATGATGTATACACTAACCTCTTCCAGGCGCCATCTGTTTATAAGTCTTAAATATGCCCCCGGTCTTCCGGTAAACCTTTAATCACAAAGAGTTTCAATGTATATGTGAATCACACAGTAAGATTAGTTTAGAGATAAACCTAAAATAATGGATCTATCTCTAGTTCTGATAAATAGCTGAACCCACTAGGGTTAAACCTGGTAAAATGTGCTGGATTTAGATATCCGTGAACAGTTTTATAGACTGTAATGGCTGTTATGGATGCCTGCCATAGCTAAGCAGTACCCAAACAACAAATGCCAATTTAATTAAAACGAGGCCCGCTTAAATAATAAAAGAGCATTACATAACTGTTGGGACGGGAGAGAGACTAACAAAAAAATTTATTATCAGAATTTAGAGGCTACATACAGGGATGAACCCAACCTGGGGAGAGAAAAAAGTTGCACATAGGTTTCAGGAAAGTAGCCCGAGCCCAAAAATAATTTCTACCTACATGAAGATAGAAATGGAAGCAATCAGTAAATTTAGTTTTGCTATCTAGATACAATTAACAGGCCTGATTTAAAATATATTTTTAAATTTATTATAGAGTTTAATTTTACGTAAAATATTTTCAAGTATTTTGATTTTCTTTAACTTGTAACAATCTTGTATAACATCACATCCTACAGTATATGGCATTCACATTTAGGTTACATTCAGAATTTCACTTGTTCTGCTATTGACATTCCTGTCACAGCTCACATTGCTGGTTCATGGACAGTAGAGGGCAGGCTATGGTGTGCTGCAGTGTGACAGATAACACCAGCCGCTGTACGCTACTCTGATGCAATGAACTGTGAAGATGGTTTACATCAAGAGCCCACTTAAAGGGTTTATTCTAGTGTGTAAAGTTTAATATACAGAAATACAGAGAAAGAGATCAGTGCACACTCCAACTGGAGCAAATTTAGCATTTTTTTTTCGGTTAAGTATTTATTGTTTTAAACAATTTTTGCTCTTCACAAACACAAAACTTTAACCCTCCACCCCTGTTCCAAACCTTGAGACAGACAAATCTTAATAAAAACAATAATATATTGGACTCCTAGTGTAATCATAGAGCATACAGACAAAATATGGCCAGTTTCACATCTGCGTTGGAACCTCCGGTCGGAGGTTCCATCACAGATCCGGCTCAAAATAGCAGAAGAAACCCATGCAAATAAGGAAGATGGAATAATACCTCTGCAGTGCCACCTATTGGATAGCAGTATTCCTGCAAATCAATGTCCAACCTTTTATACAGGTCTTTGCAACAATGATTGGAAATTGAAAACCAAGCTAGAATCCATACACAGACAGCTGTTTCTGGGGTTTTGCCCCTCATCAGTGCACAGTAGGGTCCTGGTTTGGCTAGTGAGAGACCTATGACGTACGTCGGGAGGGGTATCATTATTCCTGAAGGAGAGCACCTAGAAAGTAAGTGAGAAGACTTATAAGGCCATACATGCTCCTCTGAGAAATATATGCAAATAAGGAAGATGGAACAATACCTCTGCAGCGCCACCTATTGGATAGCAGGATTGCTGCAAATCAATGACCGACCCTTTATGCAGGTCTTTGCAACAATGATTGGGAATTGAAATTCCATCCAGAATCCATACACAGACAGCTGTTTTGGGGTGTTTGCCCCTCAGCAGTGTGTAGTAAGATTTTGGCTTGGCTTATGAGAGGTCTATGACATAGGTTGGGAGGGGTATTATCAAAGACCTGTAAAAGTCTCGGGCATTGATTTGCAGGAATGCTGCCATCCAATAGGTAGTGCTGACGAGATATTGTTCCATCTTTCTTATTTGCATATATTTCCCAGAGGAGCGTGCATGGCCTTATAAGTCTCCTCACTCATATTCTAGGTGCTCTCCTTAAGGAGTGATAATAGCCCTCCTGACCCAGTTACGCAGAGCAGGGACGCAGAGGAAATTGTAGTGTGACAACAGACTAACCCATGCTGATCTCAGATAGGGCAGCAGAAACTTAATGTCAGGTTCTCTTTAAAGAACACTTAAGTCAGCTACAGCCAGCCAGAAAATGGCAAAATAAATAATTATGCAGGAGTCATTTACATCTACGAATACACAATTGTGTTACAGATTTTGTGTCATACAATTCATAGATCATTGATGGTCTAAACATTATGTTAAAAACAAGATTTCCCTATTGACTGATCCGTCTACCCCAGACATGCAGTCCTGAACCTAACATTGACTATGTGACACATGCAGTAGACACAGATCAAATTGGAAAACCCAATGAAATATTTATGAAGTCTGAACCTGAGTCCCAGCCATCCAACTACTAGTATAATTTTGACAATAACCGCACACATGTCTCACAGGATGATATAGATATAAAATGCTATTGGGCTATTGATCCTCAAAGCGTAAAATGTTCTCTTTATTAGAAGGTCAGATTTTTAAAGAATGCACTTACCTCCCAAGAAAGAATGCTATGTAAAAGGTCGAACTGTTCAGATTGACAAACTGAAAAAGAAACATTTTCAAAGTGAAGCTGTTGTCCCACTCTGATTCAGTACGTGGCTGTTCTGTGGGTAGAAACATGCACAACTGTAGATTTTGAAAGCATATTTTAAACTCAAACACAGAATCTGTTGATCCAGAAAATATATGACGAATATTACTCATTATTTTATTATAGCAATTCATTACACAGCTACTACTATCATAAGAAATAGAGATGAGCGAGTATACTCGCTAAGGCACATTACTCGAGTGAGTAGTGCCTTAGCCGAGTATCTCCCTGCTCGTCTCTAAAGATTCGGGGGCTGGCGGGGGGCGGGGAGTGGCGGGGGAGAGTGGGGAGGAACGGAGGGGAGATCTCCCTCTCTCTCTCTCCTGCCCGCTCTCCGCCGCAACTCACCTGTAATCCGCGCCGGCCCCCGAATCTTTAGAGACGAGTGGGGAGATACTCGGCTAAGGCACTACTCACTCGAGTAATGTGCCTTACCGAGTATACTCGCTCATCTCTAATAAGAAACCTTTAGGCTATGTCCACAGGGGCAGATTTGCTGCATAGAATCTATTAAGATTTTCTGCAGCAAATCAGCAGGGAATCCCACTAATACTGAGTCTTGCCTACAGCCTCCCCAAACTCTGCTGGCCTCCATAGATGTCAGCGCATATTTTTAAATTTTTCCTGCTTTTAGTTTGTGCATTCGTACATGCAGATTTTGTTGTGGATCTCAGGGTAATCCACAAAATAATCCACAGCAATTTGGATTTGTTGTGGATTACGACTTTTCTGTTGAACTCAATGGGGAAAATCGGTGATCAATCTGCATAAAAAATTGTCATTCTGTGGATTTTCACACTACAAAGTTTGTCTGCAGCATGTGGATAACATTGCTTGAAATCTCCTACACTTTGCTGTTAATTAAACATGTATATGCTATATGCAAACCTATCCTAAAACATTGATTTAACTTTCACGATACATAAGAAAACCAGATTGACACTGTCAAATCTTTTCCTTTGGGTTTCTCTTGCTTTTTGACAGCCAGAATATTGTATTATACTGCAATATTCTTTACAGGAAGGATTGAAACCTAATGGATTAATTGTCAGCAAATGGAATCAATTACTGAAAGAGCGAAGCGGATCTCGTAGGGCTTCTGGTAAATGGAATCAACGGCACAAGGGGGAACACAGTGTACAGGCTCCTATAAACGGCCAAATTAAGGTTCAAAGCATGAGTCAAAGACTTAAAGCCAAGGACAGAACATGTGTTGTCCTGTCAGATGAGGAAAGCTGAGCTCAAAGCTGTAATATTATACAACCATATGGTTTATACATTGTACAATCTGGTGGTGGCTACTCCCATGACACATTTTTCCACTTCAGGAAATAGTCAGTTAGATGTTAAACGCTTCTTCCTACATGGGTCCAGTTGTTAGGTGCACAAAACCAGAGAACAACTAAAGTCCACTCAAGAGATGGAAGATTAAAAAAAAAAAAAAAAAAATGGTGACCGGAAATGGCGCATGATGCAACCTAGCTAAAACAAACATTTTGTATTGTGTTTATACAATTCCATTCCAACCCTAAAGCCTGATCAACTCTGGTGTCCTACAGGGGAGTCACCCACGTAATATTTTGTTAAGAAGGATAATAATTCATTAAGGTTGGGTTCACATTAGCTTTTTGGGTTTTATTTTTCTGGTCCACCCTAAGAGCAAAAATACAAAAAAAAAACCCCAATCCAGTAAAATACGCACCAGATTCAATGGGACTTATCTTGTTTCAGTTTGCTTGTGTTCTGTATGGTTTCATTTTTTTTTTGAGGGGGTGGGGATGAAAAAAGACTGACCTGCAGGACTTTTTTTTTCAGTGCAAAAAATGGAAACTGAACAGAATTTACTTTCTTTTTTACTTAATAATATTATTTGTAATCTATGGAGGAATGACCCAGAAACTATTCTATTTGAATTCGTATTTTACGGATGCTTTTAATACAACTGCATAGGAGCAGTTATACAATAGACATACATTTCAAGCATAAAAAACTGATCATAAAGGATGTCTAACTAATGCA